>JAULKK010242802.1:0-15375 GCA_032355705.1 Rubia peregrina
TGATACGTTTAATAGGCTTATTGGCCTATAATAATCAAATGAATATGAGACTTGTTTCTTGGGAATCAGTGATATCCAGGTACTTGATATACCTTTGGGGATAGTTGTTGAGGATAAGAACTGATTTGCTGCATTCAGTAAATCAATTTTTATTGTTTCCCAAGATTTTTTTGTAAAATTTTCCAGAGTAGCCATCTGGTCCAGGGATGATATTATTACTTAAGCCATCTATTGTCTTTTTTAGCTCTTCAAGGGTGATTGGCTTAATGAGATTTTGGTTATCTTCCTCTGAGATTAATTTGGGAATTTGGCTTAAGGAAGTGTGGATATAAGAGTATTGAGTCAGGTTGGTGGTCAGCTGAGAGTAGGTTTTGGTACTATATAATAGTTTCATCCTCTATCTGGGAATTCTGGTCTAACCAAGTTCCCTGCCCATTTTTAATCTTGGTGATGTTAAGTCTTGGTGTTCTTTCTTTAGCAGTTTTATGAAAAAACTGTGGATTATTATGTCCATCTTTGATCCATCTAACTCTGGAATTCTGCTTCCAGAATTTTTCTTTTTCCCTCAGAGCTCTTGTAAGAAGAGTTTTACATCCGTTAATCTTTATTAAGTCTTCCTGGGAATGGCTGTAATCATAAGCTATTTCTTGATTTTTAAGGTTCATTTCAGCCTCCTCAAAGTTTGCATCTATGTGACTGAAGACTTCTCTGTTCCAAGTTTTTAGAGTTTCTTAAGCTTGATTAGTTTGAGGTAGAAACCTATCATTCCAATCTTTGCCAATGGAATGATCCAGTTATTAGAGAAGGCAGTGTAAATTTCATTCCTTGAATACCATGCATTTATGAATTTGAAAGGCTTTGGAACTGATGGGATTATGGTGCCTATTTGTAGCAGCAATGGGTTATGGTCAGAGGTAAGTCTACTTAGGACTTGGATAGAAGATGAGAGATAATTTGTATTCCAATTAGATGTTTCCAAACCCCTCTCTAGTCTCTTTGAAGTAGGCTTTCTAAGTCTTAAATTGGACCAGGTGTAGGTGTTGCCCACAATATTAATTTCAAGAAGTCTATCAGATTCAATGATCTTTTTTTTTTGAAATATCTAATAATGCTAAACTGGGAACTGCAGGCCCCCCTATATTCATCTATGGATCTAATGGCATTAAAATCTCCAGTTATGATAGTTTTCCTATTGACCATTTGGTTATGTTCAGACCATAGCAATTTCCTGCCTATTCTAGTTCTAAGTTCATATGTAAATACAACTTCCATAACAATATTTAAAATTTGACTATGAATATTAACATGCAAGTATTGCAATGATCAGTAATGAGAGTAATGTTAATGAAGTTGGATCACATAATCCAGATTTGGCCATTGTCAGCACATAAGTAATTGTCAAAATGAAGCATTTTCATATAGTTTTGACACTGAGCATTAGAATACATAGGTTCAATTAAACAAAGCAAGAGTATCTTCCTTTTGTTTAAAATATTATGCAGCCTTGTCAAAGAAGTTTCCATGCCTCTGATGTTCCAGACTAAAAAAATGGTTTTAATTACTGGACTATTCATGATTCAACATATTTAATTCCTTTGGTGGATGAGATTATCATCATCTTATTGAGTTGATTCAGATAGCTAGGCTTCTTTTTTTTATTTTTAAAATCTGGTTGAAAGAGTTAGATGGGCTAACCTATTGAACTGTACCTGTGTGTGTGTGTGCGCGCTGGATTGATCTGGCTCAGTCCAAGGCTGGGTGGTATTCAGTCCAAGGTTTGAGTCCTCCATATTTCTCAGTGGGAAAAACCTGCTATGAGTTTTTCTCTGCTGGGACATAAAGATCGGTTTAGTACGGGCATATACGAAATTATTTGCTAAGATTTTACCTGTGTTTATGAAGAGATCATCTTTGGCATAAGGTTTAGGTCTCTGTGCCTGATTGATTGGATAACTTGCGGGTGAGGGGATGTTATTATGATGGGTGATATGAGACTGAAAAGTGTGATCTTGGTGGTGTTTGTTTGGAGGATATGGAGAAGGTTGGAGATGATGCTTTGCTTTTGGTCTCTGCAGTTTATTTTTGGAGGGGGAATTGGCATGGTATGGAGCAGGGTTGAGTGTTTGATATCTTGGCTTTGAGCTGGGAGACGGGGGGATAGTGACAACTGCTGGTAGTATTGTTTGTTGTGTTGCTGGTTGCTGAGTTGGGTTAGGTGAGACAATAGTGTTAGGATGAGTGATATGTGATGGTGATGCGGGGTTTTCAATCCGGAATGGGAGATTAGGGAATTTTGACTTAGTGGGGATCCAGGATACAAAATCGTGATTCTAAAACCTGCTATTTTGATTAGAATGTCCTAGTTTTCAACAATGTGAGCAGTAAAGAGGTAGATCTTCATATTCAATTTTGTATTTCCTGTTATTAGTTATTGAACCCAGCCTAATGTGTTGTTTTAGAGGTTTCATTAGATCAATTTCAACACATAACTTAATTGCAGAGGGTCTAGTAAGTGCTTCAGTGGCAACATTTTTTTAATGAATTTCCTTATGTTATTTCCAATATACTGAATAGATGCAGAATTATAGTAATATAAAGGAACTTCACAAATAGTTACCCAGATGGGTACTGTGAATGATTCAGCCTATTTTTTTGAAACCGGGAGTCCACTATAGGATCTTCACTTGAACTTCAGTGAAGCTCCAAGAAACCTTGATCCAGCATCTCTGAAAATCATTGGGATTTTTGAATCGGATGAGCACATATTTGAAGTCGAGAGATCCAAGTTGATAGTTACCATCGAACCCAACCATTTTGAATGCAGATTCCAATTGCTCCATGGATAATCATCCTTTGAGAAATTTAGGGCATTGACATAGTGAGCAGAGAGATTTTTTATTTGTTCATCGGAGTAGAGTCATGAGGGTTCTCCAAGGTGTTGGGTTTTGAGCACAATTTCATGGTTGTTGGGCAAAGTCGAGGAGAGGGTGGTGATTTCATTTTTAGTACAACAACAAATGATTTCAGACCACCATGAGGGGGATCCATCATCACCGGAGGAAGTGGTGGACGGTGGTTGCAGATGAAGGTTAAAGAATGTTATACAGTGTTAGAGAGAAGGAGAATGGATGAGAAAAGGCCAGGTGATATTATAAGTTTAGTTAAATTGTAAGAAAATTAAGATTTTTAAAACACTTGAAAATGAATGGAAGAGAGGATTTAATAATATATGATGTTTTGATATTATGTAAATATATATTTCTAAGTTGTATGATTATGTATATATTAATATATATATATAATAAAATATACACAGAATACCGCCACTGCCATAGCTGACGACATTGCTGCCGCCAAGCTCAAGGTCGATCTTGCCGCCGTCGATTTTATAGGATGCCGTTGATCTGCTTCGGTCCCTAACCCCTGCCACCAATGTGTCCTTGTCGCTGCCTACCTCTTCATTTTTCCTTCATGCTTCAGATCAACCTAGACTTACAATCTCTCCAGTGATTTTAAAAGGTGATAAATACCGTGAATGGATGATCGTTGGTGTCACTGCCAATGCGGCTCAAATGGCTACCTTTGCCAATACCGCAGCCTCTTTGTCGATCACCTTGGATCGATTGGCGGTGGGGCCTGCTTTATCATATGCCCAATGGAATTTGGTATTAAATTTGATATCTAAATTAGAAAACCTCACTAATGATGTGTCAGATAAGTTTCTTTACCTTGGATTATTGATTTTGGAGCTTCTTATCATATAACCAGCGACAAGGATCTTCTACGAGATATTACTATTGTTGAATGAATTGATGTTATTTTGAGTGATAGAACTATATCAAATGCTGTAAATCAAGGCACTCTGCGTATTTGGAATATTGCTCTTCCACATGTCTGACTCATCCCTGAATTAAGTTGCAATTTGTCCTAAGTTACTTGCTACCCTTAACTGTCTAGCTGTGTTCACCGAAAACATATGCATATTGTAGGACATCAGCTCGAGGACAGTGATTGGCATGGGTAAACAACAGGGTGAGGTATATTGGCTTCGTACATTCGTAGAGTTTTTGTCTCCTTTATGCGCGTCGATCGGTCGTCTCTTCCGTCTTCAAGTCATCTGCTTATGAGATCCTTTGGCATCAATGATTTGGTCATCCTTTCACTTCAGTGTAGTTTTATTTCTCTTTATTAAAGATCGTCAACATTGTTCTCTACTCCGTCCGTTATCGAGCAAAACAATTTTAGAATAGTTTTCCTTTAAATTCAAATAAAACTACTTGGGCATTCAAGTTAGTTCATTTTTTACGTCTGGGACATTACACTCACCTTCTACTAGTGGGCCTTTTATTTTATAACCGTTATTGATGACTACACTCGGGTCATTTGGGTTCATTTACTTGTTGCCAAATTAGAAGTAGCTGACAGATTCAAGGAATTATGTGCTCTTATTTTGAGACAGTTAAGGAGCCAGATCTGCAGAGCTCTGGCAGATAATGACACTGAATTTTTACCACTCTAGCCCTACCTTGATGAAACGGAAATTTTGTTTGAAACTTCTTTTGTAGATACACCTCAGCAAAATGGTCGTGTTGAATGCAAGCATCGCATCGCCTCAATGTTGCTTGCACTATTTCTTTCAGTCTCATCTACCTTGATTTTTTGGGAGAATGTATCTTAACTTTGGCTTATCTGTTCAACCACACTCCTACACCATTGCTTAATTGAAAGAATTCTCACAAATTACTAAATGAACGAGAACCAAAATGTTCTCTACTCCAGGTTTTTGGTTGTTTATGCTTCACTTCTCAATCACCTCAACGGCGTGATAAGTTTGCATCTCGATGTCACCAATGTGTCTTTCTAGGTTACTCCGCAAGAAGGCTTGGCGTGTTTGCAATTTGAACCATCCGATGACGCTTTCCTTGCTTCACCGGCCATTACTTCCACCATCGGCATCGAATTACATTGCAGCTTGTTTAAACATTTAATGGTAAAACTCCATCAAATTATTCAGCCATGGACATCTAAAGCTCTAACTTTAAGTTACCATAAGCGGATCTAAAGCTACAAAACAAAACAGCAAGCAACGGTGGACATGCACTTGGTGCGAGAAAAGGGCTCGGCCATGTGGAAATCAACCGTCGGCACATGCTGAAAAGTACGTAGGAGCCTCTGATGGGGATGGATTTTGAAGCGGGAGCCCACAGTGAAGAAGCCTGGTGGAAAGGAATGACAAATTCTAAAATATGGTAATGATTCAGGTGTGAGAATTTTTAGAGATATGAAGAGATGGTGTCGTCCGAGATATTGAGGAGATGGCATGAGAATTCGTTGGAAATTTGAGGAGGTGGTGTCGTCGGAGATTCTGGAGATTTGGGCATGAGATTTTTTTGGCTGTTGAACATAGGGATGTGAATAATATGGATTAACATATTCATAATTGGAAAAAGGCATTGATGTAATGCGTAATTGGGCCTTAATATGAATCAAGAGAAACTATGTTCTTAATCTAAAATGAATTTAGGTGAAGATTATTATAGATGTAGGTTTTAAAAGGGGATATATGCATCTTTTTATAAATCAATTCTTTCTCAAATTGGAAAATATGTAAATTTATCTGGGTTAGACGGAAAAAAGGAAGGTAGTAGATTCAATTGGGATGGGGAAATGGTAGTAAAAGTATGCTTACATGCATTAAAGAGTCCATCGTTTGAAAGACGGTATTTCCATAACTTATAAAAACACAAGATTTAAACTGCAAATTAGAAGAAATCAAGATAAAAAATTTAGATTGCATTAATCAGGTCATAAACTCATAACTACTGCACATTGCATAATAAATTTTAATATTACAGTTAAAACCCTTTTAACTTTTTATAATTTCACTTTTACCCCATTTTTTTATATGCATACGGATAGACAGTTTTTTCCAACACTTTTCCAGATAAATTTTAAAAAGCAGCAATGTTGGGAAGAGGTCTCTGAAGCTCTGAAGGATGCTCTGAA
The DNA here is from genome assembly GCA_032355705.1 of Rubia peregrina. Lineage (NCBI taxonomy): Eukaryota > Viridiplantae > Streptophyta > Magnoliopsida > Gentianales > Rubiaceae > Rubia > Rubia peregrina. Next base: position 6,007 of record JAULKK010242802.1, read on the forward strand.
ATAATGTTAGCTAACCGTGGGTGTGGCCATGTGATAATGAGGCGGTTTGCATACTAAAACCCACGTGAAGGCTTATGACCAATTTTTCTCCCTCAATTTCATGCACTCAGAAATTAAACTACGAGTTTTCTTAACAAAAACTCACTTCTCAACCCATCTTTTCTTATCCACCTAACTTAATTATGTGAAAGAAAACTAGAGATTTTTGCTCAGTGTTGTCTCCAAAACCGCGGCTAGTTATTGATAGATATTGTAGTATTTGTTGGATGATTAATTCAGTTGCAGAACTGTGTTTTCTGATCTCTTTGCATTGAACTGAAGAGCACAAGACTCCAGAGAGGTTGCTTCAGTTTTCCTCCCAAAATGCTAAGTTTTCCTCCCAAAACTAGATTCCAGTGTTTGGCGGATCTGTGTTTATAAGCAAAACTGACTTATTTTAAAAGCAGAGGGAGACCAACTTTTTTTAGTATATAACTAAAACATTTATAATCCCAGACAACCACATCTACATATGATCATGAACAAAATTCAAGATGAAGCAATATCTTGAAGTATTCATTATTATTAAGTTAAAGCGCATTCATTATTGCAATTACATTTTCATTTAGTTAAAATTGACTAAATTTAACTATAAAATTCTATAACATATATAAGTAAGCATATTATCATGTGATATAGTGTTAGATTATTTTCATAATAGTATATAATTAAAATTTTAATGGTCGAACGTATTTTTTAAGTCAATTATGAAAAATCCCAAAGTGTGTAGGTTATGTTGGTACAGAGCGAGTATAACAAAATCTAAGATGAAGTAATATCTCAAAGCATTCATTATTAATAAATAATAATAATAATAAATTGGTTAAGGAATAAGAGGATAGGTAATATTAGCTGATCGCATGGGTGTTTTGATTAGTAAATTGAATTAGCCATTTATTTGACTAGCGTTTTGAATAATTAGTTAATTACTCAATATGTTTGGTGAATATGATTTTAGAATAAAACATATGAATATTCTAGAAATAATAAATGACAAAGTCTTGGAAAGACTTTCCATAAGCATAAGGAAAGATGGAATTTAATTAGAATAATAGAAAATTAGGATTTAGTTTCAATATTTTGGAAATTTGTACTTCGCACGTTATCTATATATATATATATGTATATATATATATACATATATATACTCTACCTTTTTTTCTTTCATAATTCATTAGAACCGCTCCAGTCTCTCTCTCATTTCATCTCCGCCGTTTCACTTCACCGTTTTAATTTCTTCGCCGTTTAATCTCGTTTTCTTCTTAACCGTTTGTTTTGCCGGTTCATTGTCCAATTTTGTTTGTGAGAGGTAATATCTACCTTTTGTGCTCGGATTTTTGATTTTATGTTCAATTTTTTAGGTTTTTGTTTTGAAATATGATGTTTTTGTGTTTTATTGCAGCGTGATGGGGAAGAACAAAGGTAAATCCATTAAAGGTTCTGTGAATGTTGAAGGTTAGGTTTATTTGTTGAATTTGTGTTGTTCATATATATTTTGGTTGTCAAATAAGGATGCATGTGCTTTAGTTCAAAGTATAACCATTTTCTGATTCTCTTTTTGTGATGATGTTAGCGTGTTTTATTATTTTCCCCAATTTAGGAGGTTTATTTTTCAAAGATCTTAGGTTTATTGTAAAAAAAAATCAGCTTTATAGTGTAATATGTTAATATTAAGTGGTTGCTGTGTTATATTGCCTTTTGTTTTGGTGCGTAATTTTTGTTTTTGTCTCCTGCCTGATTTTTTGTAAAATTGAGTGAGAGGTGCTTTGTTTTGAGTACGAATGTGATTTTATTATTGTTGATATTAGTGTTTTTACGACCTGTACTATTTTGAGTTGATAGGATTCATATTTGTCATAAAAGATTATGTGTTTACTGTGAAATAAAAGGTTCGTTGTTGATCGGAGTTTCGATTGCGTTCATATAAAAAAAATCTCCTTTTGAGTTTAATTTTTTATTTTATGTTCAACTTTTGGTTTTTGGTTTTAGATATGAAGTTCTTTGTGTTTTATTGCAGCAAAATGGTGACGAAGAGAGGAAAATTTGTTAAAATTTATTTTAATGCCGAAGGTGATGTATTTTTTTTGTTAAATTTGTGTTTTTATTGTGTAGTTTTGGTGTCAAATGAGGATGCACTTGTTTTAGTTTGCAATATAACCATTTTTTGATGATTTTTGTGTAATGATGTTAGCATGTTTAATGTTTTCCCCAATTTAAGAGGTTTATTTTTTGAAGATCTGATGTTTATTGTGAAAGACTGCAAGTTTATAGTGTAATATGTTGATATTAAGTGGTCATTGAGTTAAATTGCCTTTTGTTTTGATATGTCATGTTTGTTTTTGTCTCCTGCCCAACTTTTTTTTGTCAAATTCAATGAGAGGTGCTATGTTTGAGTTGAAAGGTTCCGTGTTTTAGATTCGAATTTGAGATTTTGTTGTTGTGATTGTTAATTTTTTGTTGTTGTAATACTGCGAGCTAGTGTGTTGAAAGGTATACCATGTCGCGCCTGGGCAGCTAAGATGAACTTGTCATCTTCGTAGCCTACACGATTCAAGTCCACCAGTGTGAAGCTCATTGGCTTTTCAAGCACAACACCAGAACCATGTTCCACCCAACGGCACTTGAACACAACAACTTTGAACTCTACATAATCCAACTCCAAAATTTCCTCAATCATACCATAAAAGGCATCACAGCAACTACAGGATATTTGTCTCTCTTGCTAGCTTGCCACATAGATTCAGATTCAATGTATACACCACTGTTCTGCATCGTGCTCTTCTCATCCTTCTCGAATAGAGAAACTGAAGTCGTTGATGTCATAACCTTGGTATCGTCTGACAGTGCAGTTCGGTCTTCTTGCAAATACCCGTAGCTTGCTGGGAATCCCTTCCACGTTACACCGCTTGTAAAACTAACTAACAAAGCTTAGAGAATGTTCTACCTGTATTCCGTTCAAAGGCCAGTCTGGATGAATCTCTTCCAACTTGGAAACATGCTCTTGAACATATATTGCAGTCTCGCTACTATTACGTAAAACACACGGGTGAACAGTCAGCAACTCAATGTTCAAGGGTGTATGAAGTGTACCCTTTGACCGTGGGGTCCTATTACACCTGCCGCATTGTGTTCCACCGTGAACACCAACCGCTCTTTTTCCAACCAGCTTTGAAGTACAATACTCGATGATCTCCTTAGTGAAATACCTCTGAACAATCGATGCATCGGGGTAGCTTCTATTATGAACATAACCCTTGAAAATAGCCTTGTGACGCTCAAACGGGTACATCCAATGCATCCCAACCGGTCCTCAAATACGTATATCCCTAATCAAGTGTATCATGAGGTAATCCATTATATCAAATAATGACGGGGGAAAGAACTTTTCCATATGATATAAAACTATAACAACCTCCCCGCTCCAGTTCATCCAGTTGTTGCATGTATATATTCTTCATGCATATCGAGTTGAAGACGAAACACAAGTGCATAATTGTAAATCTAACTTCCTCTTCCAAATGGCCTTGGAACGCAATCGGTAATAGTTTTGCATAAGGATATGACAATCGTGAAATTTCAATACATTAAGACGTAAATCATCATTCACAAAGCGAATGACAGAAGAGTAGTCATACGGTACCTTCATGCCTTAAATGCTGTAACACACAAACCTCCTCTCAGAAACTGACAGATTGTAAGGAGTGGGAGGAAGGTACGTTCACTTCCCTTGAACCTCCGGTGCCAGATCCAAGTGAATGCCCAGCCCCACCAATTTTTTCCTCCCATTTAAGCTATCTTTAGTCTTCCCAGGGATGTTCAGTAGCATGCCTAATAAACTCTCACAAACATTCTTCTCAATGTGTTTGACATCCAAACAATGTTGAACCTGAAGATTCTCCCAGTATGGAAAATCAAAGAAAATCGATCGTTTCTTCCAAGGTCCCTCTACGGCCACGCCAACCTTTGATAACTTCTTACCAAGAACGACATTCAATTCTTCACCTTTTTATAAATAACCACACTAGTCAACGGGTTAGGTGCCTTTCTCCCTCTTCTTGCCATCGACGAATGCCACCATGTTATCGCGCAACTTGTGCTTCAACAGGAGGAATTTTTGGTGACCCAGATATACTGTCTTTCGACCATTTTCAACTGATGGTATTTGGTCTCATCCTCACAAATAGGACAGACCTTGTGGTCCTTGACTACATAACCGTAAAGATTTTCATATGTCAAGAAATTAATTAATGGTACCAAAAAAGCATTACTTTCAAGTTAAACTCCTTACCTACAAAAACATCAAACATTAAAGAATCGAAGAAAGCTAAATTGCACATGCAGCGATGGTGCGGAACCCCACCAACATACAATGTGAAACCCTACGAAAATGGAGGCCTGGTGTCGATGGTGTAAATAGCTAATCTCTGCTTATGTGCACGACAGTGAGCTTAAATCTCCTTTGGTAAACGTGACCTAGGCTCTTCTCTTCGTCTTCAGCTACAAGATTATTGAAGGAGATTTGAGTTTGGTAGGGTCGATTGGATTTTTGGTGATGATTAGTTTGGTAGGGTTGATTGAACCAATGACCGGTTGGTTTTTCCGGCAATAGGCCGAGTGTGATTTTCAATCAAATTTGAAGATTGGATCCAATTTGATTATTTTGGATCTGATTATTTGGACTTTGTTTTGTGTTAGGTCTAATTCCTAAAATTTTGTATCTAAATAATAATTTATCAAATTAAAATAATTAAACATCAAATAAATTAGTTAAAAATAAATTATAAAAATAAATAAAATAAAATAAGATAAACATCAAATAAAATAACAAAATAGACATCAAACTAAAATGGTTAAAAATCAAATAAAAACACTAAAAGTACACTAAATTATAGTTAAAGATCAAAATAAATTCTAAATATTCACGTCAAATAAAGAAAGTTGAACATCTAATAAATGCACTAAAATATATCAAATTAAAAATATTTAAGCAACAATTAAAAACACTAGAAATTCACACTAAATTAAAATAATAAACATCAAGTGAAAGCACTAAAAGTACACATCAAAATAAAAATAGTTGAAACGGCAAATAAAAACACTAAAATATACATCAAATTGAAAACACTATAATACACATCAAATTAATAGACTAAAAACACATTTAAAAAACTTAAATACACATAAAGTTTAAATAGAAAAGTAAAAAAACTAACCTTATTATTTTCCTAAAGTACCAATCTAAAGTACCCCAAGATTTTGAACAATTGTGCCAATATACCCAAACTGAAGGAATTAAGGTGTTGACCTAATCGGAAAAGAGAAAAATAGTCCTCGGCTTAAAATTGGAAATTTTGTGACCATTCTACCCCTTGCTAAATTAGAACTTTAAATTAAATCATAGGATTAGATAAGTGTTTTAAATTGAAACATAGGGTTAGATCAACACTTGTAATTAAATGATAGGGTTAGATTAGAACTTTTAATTAAATCATAGGGTTGGATCAACACATTCCATAAAATCATAGCGTCGATATCAATGAGTAGCGATCTGGATCTATGTCATCCAATACTTTCCATCTATCACCATGGCGAAGCGTGATGTTGTACGTAGCGTTGAAATCGTCCTGAACACAATACATAACCATTATCCCAAAATACAAAACTCAAAATATGACCTCAAAACAAAATCATCCTCCCTCTTTTTGTTCCCTTCACCACCACACTGCTTGATACTCCCTTCGCCGGTGAAGCTCTACAGAACTTATGATTCCCAGTAGTAAGTCGCCGGCATATCGGGCGTAACAAATATTTCACCATCGTTCACCAACAGATCAACAGCCTGACAATTTTATTGTTGCACTACCATTATGGCCCCTTGGCCACGATACGAGACGACTGAATTATAGCCACCAAAAAAGGTCCATGAACCATCGCAGCTCGACCAGAAAGCTCTGCATCAAGTAATATTTTCCAGATGGAAACCTTATTTCCTCACTCTCCATCTTAGCTAATGAACCGATCTGTGGGTGCTGCCACTTGCTATTGGCCTATGTTGCCACCACCACCAATTTTTTGCAGTTGGTTCAAGATGATGCTACCGCCATGAGCCTTAATTTTTCAGGTTGGGAGAGACGAAAGGGTTGAGCGGGAAAGGAAGAAAGGAGAATAAGGGGGGGGAATGGAAAATGTTGGTTAATAACCACTGAGGGTAATATTGTCTTTTCAAGTTTTTTAGATTTTGATTTTTTTTCTCAGAGGGTATAATGGTCAGTTTACAAAATTCTGTCCACTTTCAGGTTGCCAAGGTGATTGACACTTTCGTCCAAAATCTAGGGTTAGATTTGTACTTTAAGATTTTAAAGGGTTAGATTTGCACTTTCGACTTAAACATAGGGCTATTTTAGCAGTTTTCCCAAGTTTAAAACATCAAGCGTCGCATTAAAATGTGACACTGATATTCAAAAAATAAAACATCAGTACTTCCTCTACCCCAGGCTAAATTGTCCATCAATCATTATCACATTAAATATGTTTAACAAATGCAGTGTATAAGGTAAAAAATAAGTGGCACGTCCACAAGCTTATCGACAGGTTGCCTGTCAGAAGACCCACTCTAACAGCAAATAAAAAGTTGATATTCAGAAACTACTTGTTATGACGAATTCAACAATATCACATACAATAATATAGTTGCTCATCTATCTACTCAAATATACGGTCAAATTTTGATAGAGAAATTTCTCATAAAAGTAAGTGGTTAATTTTAACGTGGTAAGGAGGGAATATAATTTTTTTAAATTAAAAATAATAATTTTCACGTTAATATTCCGGGAAAAAACACCAGTATCAATTTTTAAAAGCATACGTTGAAAAACTAACCTCATTCGTTAAAATTGAAAGGAAAAAATGGGAGGTCGTTAAACCCTAACTAAACATTACATTACTTAATTAGTTGTATTAATTTTAAAATGAATTCATCATCCAATTTGAAATAAGATTTTGTGATGTGTGTTTTAAAATAAAATTATAGATTAAAAAAACAATCAACTATATCATCTATTCGCTAGTAAAAACTTCTCATATAATTAACTAACAATTATCATTTATCCTCTGACTTCCAAACAGAACTTCAGTAATAAAAACCAAGAAAAGCATCCCTTATTAATTTAATAACAGATCCATTCATTCTATTCCTTCTGTCCCACACTTTGACTTTCAGCAGTTGACTCAAAAAATATTTGATCTTGAATATTTTTTATTAAAGATAATTAAAACTTGTAAAAAGTTGATATTCTGAAAATATATGTCATAACGAATCTAACAAGGTATCACTCAATAATATTTATACTCGTACACCTATTCAATTTTAGGGCCAAGGTTAAGAATTTTGACTAAATGAATAGTTAAATTGCAGGTTGAATTGGGACAGATGAAGTACTTAAGTTGATGGAATAAATAAATTATACTATTGATATTATGTTAGTGATTTTAGCATGTTAAGGTGATGGACCAGTAAGGTTTAGATGTTGAGTGAAAACCTAATAATTATATACATATTGTAATGGTCCATCACCTTAACGTAAAAAAACTTTATGTTTGATTCAATCATTCAACGGAATAGATTGAGCGGAGCATGCTTCAGGAAAAAGAAGTTACCATTGAACAAAAAGAGTACAAACCAAAGAGTAATATTCAATCATGGTTGCATTGACAGTAATAAAGAGAGTCCAGAGCAAAGCACTTTGTGCTTTTAAACTACTTTCAGATTGGCGCAGTTATAAAACGCTGCTGCCGATCCGAGACCAAAGAACAATGACTGAACTAAACGTCGCTACAAAACCCTGCAGATAAAAAAACCAGCAGATTTTGAGCGCATAGCATTCCATAATCCCCCTCACAGCCAAGGGAGACACCCAACGGAAGAGCTCCTCACGTAACGGAAGTTCTGCCGCGGATGATGATGGTCGAGGAGCTCATGAGCCACCTTCGCAAAAGGCCCCGGCGGAATATCACTGTGGCATTGGTTCATGCAGTAATCTCCAGCGTAGAAGATGGGCTCACCATACACACCGCGGTTCAAATTGCAACTGCCTCGAAACGAGCCGTAGGGACGATCAAGAAAATAACCGTAGCGGTCTGCATAGTCCCCCCTGAAAGCGCCCCCGCACACCCTTCCGCGGATTCCTGCTCGAGAAAGCTTCCAGAGAAGCCTCCCGGGATCTATCCTCCCGGTGACTTCGACACCGCAATCGTGGATCATGAAACTGCGTACGCTCCAGGATATGTTCAACACTTTCCTCACCGTTGATTGCCACACTAGGGAGCAGGTGTCGAACTTGATGGTGAAAGTTATCAATGGATACCTCCTGCCAAAGCCAAACATGTTGATGATCTGATGTTGCCAGAGTCTGCAGTTTATTGATGGGTAAATGTAATACGAAAAGTGATCTAGTGTGTATATATAGGTGTTATGTTATGGTCATGGATGCAAATGGAAATGGATCTCGATTGATGCTAAATGGTATGTTTATATGGAAAATAAATCACTGAAATATGCAGTTAAGGTTCTATTTGTGTACGATGATTAAAATTTAATAATGTTAATTCTAGACAAACTGAAATTAGTGTAATATAATTATATTTTAAGTAACCAAATCAGAATCAAATTATTTTTATTAACGAAAATAATAAAAATGATAAGAGAGAAGGAAATGAAATCGTACTTAATATTCTCCGTTATCAATTTCGATACTAATTGATTAGTATAGCATTAGGCCCAGCCTCCTCACAATTCTGGGCCGACAACCCAATAATCTTCATGATCTTCTACTTGCTATACAAGCTGCAGTTGAAACATTTAGAACATCAAATAAAAGAACCATTAATAATGCAAAACGGATTCAACAAGTGTTACTGTGCTAGTAATGCAAAACGGATTATTATCTGTACTATAACGAGAAACTAAGAAGAACAGCAAGATGAGCACCTGATAGCGATCCGATCACTCGCCACTTAGTGTAGTGTCCAGTATCGGAGAGGTTCTAATCTGTATGACCTACAAAATTTGGTCTTCAATCTCTTTAACACAAAGCTCCTGAAATCGTGACAAGCTGCAGCCAAAGCACATCATCATTATTTACAGACTTACAGTTAGCATTAAATGAAACAAATTAGTAAGTGATAAGTTTTTCAACAAAAAATTAGAGGAAGCCTCAGTAGTTTCCTGTAAGATCTGACAAAGCGAACAGATATACCACACGGGTACTATACCATCATATCAGTCGAATAATAGAGAAACTGATTTTGGAGCCTCAAAATTTGGAAGTACTG
>JAULKK010242908.1:0-15372 GCA_032355705.1 Rubia peregrina
AAAGATTAAGGTATCATATGCAAATAGTAGATGAGAAAGAACTGGTGTTGTTCTTGCAATTTTCAGCCCGGATAATTCCTTGCTTCTTATCTTTTCTTGTAGCATACTGGATAGCACTTCTCCACAAATAATAAACAGATATGGTGATAAAGGATCTCCTTGTCTAATTCCCCGTGTCGGTTGCATGTTTCCAAAACTGCTTCCATTGAGCATGAAAGATAAATTTACTGAGGAAATACACCGTTCTATGAGTGATATAAAGTGTGATTGAAACCCTATCCTTTGCGAAACCTTTAGTAGGAAAGCCCACTCAACTCTATCAAAGGCTTTACTCATGTCTAGCTTTATGGACATATATCATTTTTCCTGCCTTTTTTCTTTTTATATATTGATGGGCTTCGTGTGCCACTAGAATATTATCTGATATCAGCCTATTCTTCACAAAGGAACTTTGTGTATCTGATATGATGAATCCCATGATTTTACTCATTCCGTTTGATATGCATTTGGACACTATGAAATATATCACATTACACAAGATGATTGTTCTAAATTGGGAAATATAAGTTGGTTTCTTAACTTTCGGGATATAAACCCCTGTAGTTTTATTTATTACATCCACAGGTTTCTCCTGATTTAACAGCTGAAGTGCAAATTCCAAAACCTTTTGACCGACTATATGCCAAAAGTTTTGAAAAAGTGATGGGGGCTTGCCATTATGGCCCAGAGATTTGTTTAGAGCCATTTGCTTGAGTGCTTCAAACTCTTCATTGTGCATTTATGGGCGAAAACGGTCTGAGTTCATCTGGTCTGTAACTCTGGGTAAAATACTGGATGTTGACTCCTCTAAAATGGCATCACTTGGATAATTGGAACTGAAAAGTTCCTGAAAATGGTGTAATATTATATTTTCCATTTGTCCGTTTTCTATACACCATCATCCTGTCAGATCCTTCAATCAATGTATAGTATTTTTCCTTTTCCTTTCAAAAGAGTGATTTTTTGTATTTCTATCCCCCTGTTGCAACCAATTCTGCTTAGCTCTCTGTTTCCATTTTTCGTCCTCAATGTCAGAGAGATATTCAATCTCTCTCTCTTTAAGGTTGAGATTTGTATTTGAATTGAATATGTTATCGTGCCCCCTTGTAGTCTCTCAATTTCCTTTGACAAAGCCTCTGATTTCTTTTTGTGGTTTTTAAACTCTTGCTTTGCCCCATAATTGAAGCTTACTTGCACATTTCTTAAGTTTATCAGTGAGATCTAATGATTGTTTAGTCCAACTTCTTTGAATTTTTTTCTCACAATTCGGTGATTGTATCCAGTAATTTTCAAAATGAAAAGGTCTTCGTTTTCTTGAATGCGTCTCCCCACTTCTACCTTGTCTAACTTGTAACAAAATCGGTGCATGATCCGATTTATGGCTAAAAAGATGAGTCACTTGAGAGGTGGGATATACATTTAACCAGTTTGGTGAAATAACTGCTCTATAAAGTATCGCTTTGACTGTGTACATATCCTACCAATTTCTGAACCATGTGAATTTATTTCAGATGTACCCCAAATCACTAACATTACATCCTTTTAGCGCATTTCGAAAAACTTCTATTAGCACTATCAAGTTCATTCAGATGCAAAATTTCATTAAAGTCTCCAATGCAAAGCCATGGAAGTCTTGGATGCTATTTAAGATTTGGAAATTGTTCACAGAATTGCTTTCACTTGCTTGTGTTTGGTTTACCATAAACACCTGTGTAACACCACGAAGAAAGAGTAACTGGATCTTTATGGTAAAATAAATAAATTAAAAGAATAAGATAAAATAGAAATATCCAGTTCTTTATTCCAGAACAAAGCAAGACCCCCCGAAATTCCATTGGAATCTACAAAAATTCCATGGAAATCCAGTTGATCCCTTAATTTGGATGATACAAATGATGAGCACTTAGTTTCTGATAGAAAAATAAAATGCGGACTAAACTTATCAATAAGCTTTTTAAAATGCCTCACTGCTCGAGGATTGGACAATCCCCGACAGTTCAAACTTATGCAATTCATTGATCTAGGTGGGACTGGACTTTTCCCGTCTCCACCGCTGGTCTATTTGTGGAAGAGTCGACATTGAGGGTCAATCCTGAAGGAAAGAAGGGAACTGTCTGTTGCTGATCACTCATAATCTTTTTTTCTTCAGTAAGAATCATGTCCTGGATCTGATTTGCCTTTCTTTTCTCTGGGAAATCACAAATTGAGTCATTATGTATTTCAGCCAAATAAACCCGTTGGGCCGGTGAACATTCTGAGATATTTTTTTATCCCACTTTGAAGTGCCTCATAATTCTGGTATAGTCCAACCCAGAATCTTGCATCTTCTCAGCTATTCCCGATCACTCATCTCTAGTAAAATCTCCAGTTTTTTGGTGACTTGAGTAGACCCAAACCATAGCATCTTTCTCTTTCTTCAACATGATCTTTAGAGGCATAATCTTCTTCTTCATCGTTGATTCGGTTCCAGCATATGTGATTGGGCTGCTGCTAAAACCTGGTGGGGGCGCATGGTGAGGCAGACCGTGAGGATGGAACGGCAGCACCAACTCGGGGCTACTGGCGACGAACAAGAATTACGCCGACGAGTCACAGAGACGCCGGATAGGGTGGTTTAAAAGAAATTTTATAACCTGTTCATCCTTGCCCACGAAGTACAGGCAATTCATCGTAGATGAGGTTTCGGCTAGGAGGGACTTCCATTCTTTATAGGTTGCGCCGCTCGACATTGTTGTCTGAGAAAATAAGTTCGATAAATCTAACTCCCTACCCGACGTTAAACCTGGGAAATTAACTGCTGATAAATTAAATCCCGTTGGAAAGAATATCGGCCCATTAACTTGAGGAGCGTGATTATTGGATTTGGACTTTGCTATTGAAGACGCTGATCGGGGCATTTTTATTGCCCTAAAAATTAGGCTGAAAATTTGCGTCTGTTGAGGATGAATTGGCGGGGCCATTAACGGTAGTATGACTGTTTCCGGCACCATCTTCTGCTTTCCTTTGTCAATGGCACCGCCGTCTGCACCTAATTTTCCGGTTATCTCCTCCACTTACTGATTATGGATTCCATTTTATGACAAAGGATTATTTTCCCCAGTTTCACTTTCAGTTTGTTTAACTGATTGCTGGGAATTGTGTTTCTCTTGTTCTAGCCTTGCATCCTCTATTTTTGCCTCTATTTTTTCTTGCAGATGACGTTGGTGCATTGCTCCTGGGCCTGGCTGCAGAATTGGAGTATCATTATCAAATCTGAGAAGCTTTGGAACCCATCCCATCGATAAAAGGTTATCCTTGCAAGGAGTGTTCTTCGAGGGACATTCTATTTTTGTATGGTTCATCAGGCCACATAATTCAAAGAGATGGGGTAAGCGTTCATATTGTAAATAAAACTTAAATTTTTTACCACTTTGTTCATCAACAAAGTCATGGATCTGTGGAATCGGTTTATCCACTGGAAGAAGCACTCTAAAATTCAAATCTGCTCCCATACATGTGCCTATTTTGTTTCGTGCTGCTTTGACAAAACCCCCCAGATCGTTCCCAATGATAGTGGCTGTGTTGATGTTGGTGAGAGCAGGTGGGACATGAATCCAGAAAGGACAGTGAGTGAAGGCTATTTTGTGCATCCGCTCTATGCCTAAGTCTCCTTAAGGACAACTAAGCAATTCTGGAAGGACCATGGAGAGTAATCCACCACCTTTTTCGTGTCTTCCTCAGCATAGAACTGAAATAGTGCAAGGTTTCTCCCCACGTTAAAGCCGCCTGCTCCGCCTCTACATTTCCAAACCCTGCTCATAGTGGTAATCATAGACTCAACCCTCTTATTTTTTAGGGTTAAGATTTTTGCTGCCAGGTAGATGTTGTCTTTAGTGATGAGGCTACTTTGTTTGTTGCTACTCGGCTGCTTGTCCCTTTATGTGATTTGAAGACTTTCACACATCCTTGCTAGTTTATCCCCCATGGCCATTGATGCTAACACGGCTAGGCGGAAAAATGATTTGATAGGTAGGTTCTTGTTTTTGAATATGAAATGGCTAAGTGCTGGTGTTTGGTGTAGATGACCATACAGAGATACCTCTATATATTGATGAACACGGTGAAGATTTTCAATGTCCACGATTCCTTGATTTGTTCAAATAAAAATTTTTGCAAATCAAAACTTGATTTCAGTAATTACAGCATTTATGTATTTTGTATTCAAAGTTTCAAATTTCAAATTTGAAATTTGAAGCCAGAATGATTGTGAATCAAAGCTTCCAAAATTACTTTTGAAGCTTTATAGTAAGAAGATCTATGATATTCAAAGTTGGATAATATCCTAGAGAGAGAATATGAGTAGAGAGAAGGTTCGGTTAATTGTTCATAGTAAAAGTATGTGTGGAAAATTCTAAAAAATTAAATTAAAACCATTAAAACCATTTAAAAAATTCAAAATTTAAAGCATTTAAAATTGTAAGAAAACTATTTTAAAAATAAATGAATAGATGTGAAAACATTTAAAAGTGGTTCAATTTAGAATTTAGTAAAAATTAAATATTAATCAAACTAATATTATGGAAACATTCTCAAAATTATAACTACATTATAACTTCAATACTAATTAATCAGTTATGAACCTCTACTTTAAATTGGAAATTTGATTTTTTTTTCAAACTTAATATATACTATGTCACAATATGAACACATATAGTTAACTTTTAATTAAATATTTGATTCACAATCAAATTATCAAGATTTTAGTCATGAAACTAAACAGTTTTTTCACAATTAAGGCTCAAATTAATTCAAATTAAATTACAATTTAGTTCACATTTGTTGACATATACTCACATTTATAAACTAATTAGTTTTGAATAAAAATAATTTATGGTATTAAAGACTAATAATATTCGTTCAACGGTCAAACATGTTTAAACATATTAATTTGATTTTAAATTCATTAATCTCAATAATTGAAATTGTATCAAATGGTAGAAGTTTAAATGTCAATTTATAACTTTGGCTATTTGTGACAAATAATATATTATTATGTTATAATTACAAATAATTGATTGAGAAAAATACATTTTTAACCCTATATTTGTTCGAAAGTGCAAATATAACCTTGTAAAATGTGAATGCAAATCTAAACCTAGATTTCATTGACCAAGTTATTAACAACCATTTTTTGAAAATTAGTGAAATGAACATAATACTGTCGAGTCAAAAAATTCTAAAAAATAAAATAGTGAAAAGACAACAATAACCTTTCCTCTGTCTAGTGGGCTTGATTGATGGCGGTGCTTCCCGGGAGTTCCGAGTCGTCGTAGATGCAGACCACGCCGCACTCTTCTCGTGACTCGTCATCATCATCGTCATTGAAGTTCATCACAGTGGAGATAGGGTTTTTTCACGGCATTATTTTAGTGGTATGGCGGAGGTTTGCGGTGCGGTGGTAGGATTTAGGAGGGAGGTGGTTCTGGGCGGTGGGTTTTTGGCGGGGAGATGGTGGATCTAGGCGGAACTAGGGTTGGGGGGAGGTGGTTCTGGGCGGTGGGTTTTAGGCGGAGAGTTGGTGGATCTAGGCGAAGTTAGGATTTTGGGGGGAGCTGCATCAAATCTGGCGACGAAGGTGGTTCTTGTCAGGCGAAGGGTTGGTTCTGGTCCGGTGGTGGAGCAGCAGCGAATGTGTGTTTGAAGAATAAGTGTAGGGTAAAATGGTCTTTAAATTTTTAGTTTTAAACTTAGGGATATTTATGTCTTTTCATGTTTGGCCAATGGCTGACTTTTTGAATCAATGCTGAAATTGAGCAGAATGAGTATAGCTGCACTATTTTACATAAACTTAGGTTAGTTTTACACTTTCAGATTTTACAGTGTTATATATGCACTTTCACAATCAAATAGGGTCATTTTTGCACGTTTCCCTAATTGATTTAACACTTCTAATTTGTTTCTTCAAAACTCTTTGGAAAGACTAATGGATGGGTCACGAATACTCACCCTTTAAATCGCCAACCTCCTGAATTTCTCGGTCATTACTAAGAATTCTCGGCCGTTTATTCAACACTTCTAAGATTCTTAAAATTCTCCGGAAAGACTTGTAGAGGGGTCACTAACGGCCCAACTTAAAATTGCGAGCCTCGTTAGATAGAATTTCTTGGTTATTACCAAGAAGTCATTCTTAAATTGTCATTATTTTTAATTAAATAGATTTATGACTTCTAGAGTTTCCACAAAAAAAATTCAAGAAAAATACATGGAGGGGTCACATACCATCCCACTTTAATATTCAGGACATTATATACTTTTTTTATCTACTTAGAAGTGGTCATTTAAATTCTTATTCCAAATAATAGTAAATAATTTATTATGATATATTTTTTATATTAAGAAGTGGTTTATAAATATTATATATATTTGACATTAATCACATTTAATTTGATAAAATAAAATAATAAATTATTTTAAATTAAATTACATTTATTAGTATTATTTGTTATAGATCTTATTAAATCACACTCATCATATTTAATTTTTTAAATAATACATTCAATTATTTAAATCACATCCATCATCTTCAATTGTTTTAAATTATCTTAATAGTACTAAATCACATTATCACAATAATGTATAAAGCTGGATTAATCATATTAAATCTTGTTCATATTTGACACTAATCACATTTTAGTGTGATTAAATCATATTAAAAAAATTAAATCACATTTTAGTTAGTTTAATTATATTGATCATGTAGACCACATAGATCACATTTAATGGTATTTTATTTAGTTTTCGGTCAGTGTCCTGTGTAATATCATTATTCACAAAACACATGTCAAACAATTGCGAGAAAGACTGGAAAAAGTTGTCATCATCATTTATAAAGAACAAGGAGCCCCAAATCATTTTCCATTTTCAGTGTACTTTTTCAACACAACACCCTCACCCTCAAATTTTCAGCTGTACTACCTCTTATTTTTTTTTACTGTTCCTCTCCTTCTACCTGACAGTTGCTCCTCCGCCCACTGCTAATTGCAGTCATCCCTGGGCAGCTTCTCTGCGATTTGCAGTGTAAATTGTTTTAGGTATAAGGTGTTTGAATTTCCTAACTTAATTTTTATGTGCTTTCTTCATTTACCTGAATCTGTATTGTTCTGGATTTGCTGAATCTCTAATAATCACACCCTATGATAAGTTGCTGATCCTCCACATCTGGTAGGGATTGAATCTTTTGTGTTATGCTTATTAGTGAATTAGTGTATGTTTGAAGTTTAAATTTGTTATACGTACGCCTTAAATCTGAGTGCAAGTGGACAACCCTTTGAATTTTCTAAATGAAGCTTTGAACAGTTCCCATTTGTGTTCTTGACTCAAATTTTTCTACGAGGCTGTGAATTAATAGTCTCTAGGACCAAGGGTTGTGGTTTGAAGTGATTCAGGTATTAGGTGTTTGAATTGCAGACAACTCAATTTTTTATTTGCTTTCTTCATTTACCTGAATCTGTATTACTCTGGCTTTGCTGAATTTGTAATAATCACACCCTATGATAATTGCTAATCCACCACATCTGGTAGGAATTGAATCTTTTCAGTTATGCTTATCTGTGGGTTATTTTAATTTTTTATACAAGCGCCTTAACTCTGATTGAAGTAAATAATCCTCTGAATTTTCTTACGGAAACTTTGAGCAGTTCCCATTTGTGTTCTTCAAACAAAAGTTTCTACGAGAATGTGACTTAATAGTTTATAGGAGGTGGATTTATAGTATGAAGTGATTCAGGTATCAGGTATTTTAGTTGCGAACAACCTAATTTGTTTAATTGCTTGCTCTATTTACCTGAATCTTTATTGCTCTGGCTTTGTAGAATCTACAATAGTCATACCATATACTAGTAGCTAATCATCCACATCTGGTAGAGATTGAATCTTTTCCAGTTATGCTTATCTTTGGGTTATATTAAATTTTTGAGACATATTCCTTAACTATGAGTGAGGTGGATAATCATCTAAATTTTCTAATGGAAGCTTTGAGTAGTTCCCATTTGTTTTCTTCAAACAAAATTTTCTACAAGAATGTGACTTAATATTCTATACCGAGTGTTTATAGTCTGTAGTAATTCAAGTATTAGGTGTTTGAAGTGCGGAAAACTTAATTTGTTTATTTGCTTGCTCCATTTACCCGAATCTTTATTGCTCTGGCTTTGCTGAATCTGTAATAATCATATTCTATACTAGTTGCTAATCCTTCACATTTGGTAGGGATTAAATCTTTCCAGTTATGCTTATCTGTTGATTAGTTTAAATTTGTTATACGTACGCTTTAACCCTGAGTGCAACTGAATAATCCTCTGAATTTTCTAATTGAAGCTTTGAACTGTTCCTATTTGTGTTCTTTAAACAAAATTTTCTACGAGACTGTAACTTAATAGTCTTTAGGATGAGGCTTTATAGTTTGAAGTGATTCAGGTATAAGGTTTTGGAATTGTGGCCAACTTAATTTTTTAATTTTCTTGATCCATTTATTTGAATTGTGGCCAACTTAAAATTTTCTTTGGAATTATTATCAAAGAGAAATGATATTTTAATAGTTGAAATTATTGTTTTGTAGGAGACAGATGATGCGGAAAAGCATGTTTGCAGCAGTAACTACTGACAATATCAAACTCATCTACCTGAGAAGGAGCTTGCTACAAGAGCTCTCGGAAGATCCTGATTTGTTTGAAGAGAAGGTGAAAGGAAGCTATATTCGTGCAAGGGCAGATCCAAATGACTCTTCCCACAGTCTTTCTCATCAGATCTTACAAGTTACAGGTATTTTAATGAATTCATTTTGGAATGCATTTCAAATTTCAACCTTGAGGACTAATTTGTAGAGGATTTACATATTCTTGCTAGTACCTTTTAGTTTCAAGTACATACAAATTTCTCTTGACATTATGATCCCTCTATAGAAAAAAACCTGCATTGCCTTTGTATACATTGAAATAATGTACTATACTTTATGATAGCCTTCCACAAGTTTAAATCATCATCAAAATTTGAAGTCTTGTATAAACAATTTTCGGAAGAGGAATCACACGTGATGGATTGGACTAGTTTTTCAACAGTCATTAATGAACTCAAGCTTTATACATGATACCTTAATTTGGCTATCAATTTTCCTTTAGATGCTGTTTCTATATATTTGATAGCAGATTACATTGAAATAATGTATATTCCAATGGAAGCCTTTCACAAGTTTAAATCATTATTAAAATCTGAAGTCTTATATAGAATTCTCTTGTTTCCAAACTTAGACTCCCTGATGTGTGTGCTTGGTTTATATGAATATATTTACAGGTGCAAGGAAAAGTAGGCGTGATGGGAAGATTTACCTCCGTGTATCTAATATGCCAAACAAGTTTTATCTGGATTCACTGTCAGATTCTGACTTAAAGGAGGTAATTTGACTTTTTTTTTGAATTGATAGTTATCATATCCTAACATGATTTTCTTACATTATTATGGTGCATGGAAGAGCCCATGCTTAAATAAGTTGAAGTTTCTGTGCAAAATTGTGGCATGATAGTTATTGGATAGCCAGGACAGACATAGAATAACCCAACTTCGCAAGTGATTATTTTACCTTTTTTCAGGCTTAGTAATTCTATTCTTGTTTGTAAGCTGTTTAAATGGGAAAAAATATATTTAAATGGCGCTAATGAAAGTCGAGCTTTTTATAGTGTCTCTAGAACTATTTGTTTTGGTGGACCAAGTAAGTTTACTCTTGTTAAATTGTTTTGACTTTGTTTTTATTTAAGTTTGCATCAGTAAATGGTAATATATAATCACATACAAATGTGTTTAGGGAATGCACATGTATATATTCTATGAGCAAAGCATAAACTGGTGTTTCAATTGAATGTTCTTTCAATATGTATTTTTCTATCCTCTTCGTAGGAAGAATGCATGGATTTAATGCAGAAGGTGAAGCGTGGCTTGATTCAACAACCTACAATAGTAAGTGATATCGAGTGTCTGCTAATTTATTCTAAAAAAAAAATACCTAAATAAATAACATATACTTTGAACTGATCATCTTTGAGTGGTATAAGAAATGAATTAAGAGATGTTCTGAAAAAAAATAATCTAAGTAGCGATATCAATTAAGGATGATACGTGTCTTTCTTGTTTTCCTTGATAAGAACATCATGGTTTAACCATTGGCAGGCTACTTATCTTTCTCTCTAGGTTCTAACTGGTAGTCTAGTAGATTGAGTTTAATATTGAAATATTACATACATAAGACATGCTTCTCTACATTACATTTTTGATAGTTAGCTCAAACATGTCTTATCAATAATTTTCCATTTATTTTCTGATATCTTATTGGATTTTCATTCTACAGATCCAACTTCAAGAGAAGGCAAGTAGTTTGCATGTGGACATAGCAAAGAATGTATGTTTCTCAAACTTTTGCTTTGATTCTAGCTTTTAGCGACTATCAGCTACGATACATACTTCTCAAACTTGAAGTCACTATAAAATGAGTATCTAAGTTTATATGGCATTATAATACCTATTGTTTTTTAAAAAAATTTTACCACTCCATGTTACCTACATATTCATTTGTACATCACGTAAGAAAATGCACACACCTATAATTCATCACTCATCAAATAAGTAATAAAAGATGAGAAATAGTAGTCTTCAATATTGTTCTTTATCTGATTATAGGCAGATCTATTCCTTTTGCTTGGGTGTTTTACATTCCACTAATCATACTTCTTTAATGTATATTTATTTATACCTGTTTGCATCAGTGGATTGCGAGGGAGCTGCGACTACTAAGGAGGAAAATTACACAGGCCCGTGAAAAAGGCCTAAGGCGCAAATATCCTTTTGTATGTTTTTAAAGCTCTATGAGATGACAATGTAGTGACTTTTGTGATTTATGATTTGATAGTCTTGAGAATTTACTATATTTCCCCCATTATAATGCCGAATAATGTACCTTAACCTGCAACGTTTGTGTACATTGAAATATCTTGTGGAGAGCGAAAAGTTGCTCCGTGATCCACTGCAGCAGGCGCAATTTTTTGAAGCACATCCCACAGTGCAAGCTGAAGAGCTTGATCCGATTGTTGAAGAAGGTGAGGCCCTCAACAGTATGGGTAAATTAGTGAGGCTTTTGTGCATTGTAACCTTCATTAATTTTTTTTATAACATCTGATATGACTATTCTTGTCCCTCACAGAAGATGGCAGTCATTCGGATGATCAGAGAAGGGCCAAAAAGAGACAATATAGAGGTGCTGGTGCGAGAAGGTCTGATGGGGGGAATGATGATTGGGAATTGTCTAGGTTCCCGCCTCCAAACCCATTCTTCCCGATCAAGGTGACAGAAGCATCAATAAAGTATTCATATGTGGTAACAAACCTCATGACCTGATTCTTTCTCCTTGTGTTACGTTGCGCTTCATATATATATATATAGTGTTTGATTGTGTTTCTTGTTTGGTAGATCATACCCATATCATCTCTCCGGACACATCTGAGTGTAGAGAATGGGTACCATGATGTGGTGCTCCGTCTTCCGGAGGGAGGAAACCGTTGGCCTGTCACGATTATAGTTAATTCACTAGGTGGAAGGATTAACGGTGGTTGGAAGTCCTTTGTCAAAGATAATCAGTTGGCGCCAGGAAATACCTGTTTCTTTGAATGGCTTGAGGCCCGCAACACTTTCTCTGTGCACATTTATCGTTGATTTTTTTGTGTACTGCACCAAAGTGTCTGCCATCGGTGACATACCTTTTCATTTCGACAGAGGATTAATTCTCCAATTCAGTTTGAAATTTCAGTATTCCTTCATATTAAACTCCTCTTTGTTAGGTGTTTGACATTGGGCTTGTTTGACCGGAAGTAAACTTTAAGATGTACCAAGAGTTTGATATTCACACATACTAGTTGTTTGATTTTGGTTTTTTGTTATGCTATTTTAATTTATCATATTATCAACTTTTAGTTAAACATATAATTAAGACAGGGTATTATTGTATATAAGTACATACTTGATAACAAATAAAAATAGATTGCGATTTTTTCATCATAGTTCTAATTTGATAATTATAGTTTTAAAAGATTTACTAGTGAGAACATCCCTTTAAAAGGCATGCATATGTCTCATGTTATCCTTTGATTTATCATAGTTCATAGTTGAGTCTCTCTTAATGTATCCCTTAACAACTTAAAAAGAAAGATTAAACTGCTCATGCAATTTTCATTTCTTTGGTACATACTCATACACAGTAGTTTTGTGGTATATACCCATCTAACTCTGAATTTTTTAAATTACAGATACATATCTCATTTTATCAGAGGTATAGATCAACACAAGTCAAAATCACTGAAAGTAAAAAGACCAAAAAAATGTTTGAATTAAAAGCATTAAAATATAAAAATAAAAAGAGAAAAAGGTAAAAATTTCCCTTAACCACCGCCTCCTCGAACACCTCACTTCTATCTACCTCTCTCGTATCCACTCCTCCTCCGCTAGCGCCTCCTTCCTCCACTCCCCTGAAGTCAAATCATGCACCGGAAGCCTATGCTAATCTCTATTCCTGAACCTCTCTCAACCCTCTTTATCATTTCTCACATAACCTTTTTCCTAGTAAATCAAACCCCAAACATTTGTGGTTCTGGTATGTGGTGATGGAAGTTGCATAAATACGGGTGGATGCAATGACCAGTAACCAACGAGTGGAGGCAGTGATCGGTAGACCGGTAGCCAATTGTTAGCTTGCCCTTACTGAATGGTATATTGAATAGGAGAAGTTATTGTTAACTTAATGAAACAATTGTTTGTGGTCGTATGTTAAGTAGTATGACAAATATCAACTTGAATAGATGAATCATGAAATTGTTCCAGTGTACTATATTTAATAAACAAAAACGTATAATATTTGCAACAATGTATCATAAACATTAGAGATATATATGAACCCAGCGGCTTGCAAGCTACAAACTACAAATTCATCTTGAACTTGAGTTTGAAGGACCTACAACTCAAGCCAGCTCTTTCCCCAAGTCCTTCTAACTCATTTATAGCCATAATTTATGAAAATATAAAAGGTAAAAAGGTAAGCTAATGAAACATTTTAAAGCAACGCTATTGTTGGAAGTATTTGTGACTTTTGTTAACTTTTGGCTAGTTTGGATAGGATTGTCCTCTTTTTTAAAGCTTTACCCAATGCACCCTTATAAATCTTACTTGAAACAATGTTCTTATTCATTTTGATCTATTTCACTTTTAGAGTGTCGTCGATGCTACCCTTTTTTGGTTTCATTTAAACTTGAATGTTGACCTATCTCCCCAACCAATGTTTTTACTGTTGTGTGATGTCCTCTAGATCTGTTACCCTCCAATCTAACATCAATATCTGCTAGCATCTACAA
This sequence comes from Rubia peregrina, assembly GCA_032355705.1. NCBI lineage: Eukaryota > Viridiplantae > Streptophyta > Magnoliopsida > Gentianales > Rubiaceae > Rubia > Rubia peregrina. The sequence continues at coordinate 13,458 of JAULKK010242908.1, forward strand.
AACACCATATTGTTCAATAGTAAGTGTCTTCATTCTGTGCAACTTTTGTAACCAACTGATTATAAATCTCACATAATTCCTTGTACCCGTATATGCTGATATACTTTGAGATTAAGATTCTTTGTGTTGTTCGCGGAAGTTTCACCACCTAGAAATATATGTTTTTATTTACGTCTCTCTTTTCAATGTGCATTGGCTTGGAATCTCCATAATATTTTTCAACGAAAAACACAAAAACATAAAATTCCATCAAACTCAAATTTTCCCTAGATGATGAATCATATGTTAGCATGTGATGCAATATATTCTTGGGTGGAGTAATATTATTCTCTGTAACTGATCCAATCTTCTTAGGGATTTTGAAACTAGAAATATGAGACTAATACCACTTCTTTATTAAAGAACTCAAAAACCTCCAGAATATAAACACGACCTGCATGTTTTAGAATATCTATTGAAAATTTTAGTGATGGAACACCTATTATAGTCTGGAAATCAGTCTTTAAATTTTCATATCTACGATCTTCAAGTAGTCTTTTAAAATGGTTTTAAAATTCAAGAATTGTGCTAACATGTGACATACCTCTCTACAATATGCATAGGATTCGCTCTGCATCATATGTAAGGGATTCCTCGGTTTGGGCCGTAGGAGCAAAAAGGCAATTTTTATCAATTATATGATAATTCTTTCTATCATTGGTCATCCTTATGCCAGAGACCATTTTTCCCTTATCCCAAATGTGCGTCTCAACTAACCATCATCTTCAAGATCATAATTCTTCAACAATTTATTACATGCATTGAAAAAATCCCCCTCTTCTTCAAAACTATATACGCAAGAGCTAAAATCCTTAGTAAAATCTATAAACTCTAAGAAAACACAGATAAAATGTGTAGTGGTATTTTGATTATTGTTCCAATTAAATACACAAAATGTGGTTTGCTTTAAGCCACCTTAACGATAAAGATTTTGTCACTGTTGCATCCTGGTCTGTAAGAATATTTATAGGACTTTTATCCCACACGACTCTAGCAAAAGTACAAAAAAATACTCAAAAGTTAGAGACGTCTCATCATATAAATGCACCACCCTGAATATTATCGTATTTTGGTGATGATTAGAACAAACAAATATTGCAATCGATTGACCTTCATTATTTTTTTCGGCAAGTTATGACAAAGAAAACATCACCAAAAACCAAGTAATAGAAATATCAACTGTTAGCACTTTTTGGAAATTCTTCGTCGAGTTCAGCAGTTATGAAGGGAGAGTATTTTTGACATGTAGGGTATTAGTTTCTCTGTCAGTGTTTGTTTGTTGAACATTTGGTTTAGCCATTGGAGTTTCTTGTCAGGCATTTATCGAGAATTTAGTTTTGTTGTTAGAATTGGGTTTCATAGCCGGCATTAACCAGGTGCATTTCTAGAAGGTGAACTAGGCCATTTTGTGACTAAATCACATGAAATTCATTTGGGCTATGGACTTATGTTTCCTAGGCTTTACTAAAGGCTTATTTAATTTATATTTAATAAAACATCAAAAATTTAAATTCTAAAAATGAATTTAATTGTAAAAAATAATTAAAACTATTGGAAAATAATAAATAAAAACAAAATAATATACATCAAATTATAATAGTCAACACCAAATAAAATCCTAAGAATACACATCGAATTACAATGGTTAAGTATCATATAAAAATACTAAAAAAACAATCAAATATAAATTGTTAAAAATCAAATAAAAACTTAAGGAAAATATACCTCTAATTAAAATAAGGCAAAGTCTTGGGAAAGACGGTCTTTCCATAGGCTTATGGAAAGACGGAGTTTAATTGAAAATATAAAAGGTAAAAGGTTTTAGTTGCAATATTAAAGTTTTATTATATAACATGTAGTAGTTATAAAGTTTATA
>JAULKK010243127.1:0-15371 GCA_032355705.1 Rubia peregrina
CCAAAACACACTCCCATATTCTTTGCATCATTATAACAATTCAAGCGTTCAATCAAATTGTTCCTATCAAACATCACAAGTACTAGTGGATGGATCATTTTTGAGTACAAATTAATTGAGGTTGTTTCCATCCATTCCATGTTCATTTTACAATTTTATTAGTGAATTTTTTATTGTTATTTTTTATGGAAGAAAGAGTGAATATTTTCTTGAATTATGATGATTGTGTTACATGTTATCTAGTGTATAGTGTTTGTGTTGTCAAAAATAATTTTATGTCTATAAGTACTGAGAAAAAAAGGCTTAGATAGGGCTGATTGTGGACAATGATTACATTTTCATAAGAATACACTATGACGGTCCAACATTGATCTCAATCGATCGGCCCATGCAATATGTTGAAAAAATGATAGACGCCCCACATGTCTAAGAAATATTGCATATTTTCATATTTTTGCTACATGTTATCTACTGGTTAGTGTAGATTTTGTGGAAATAATATCATTTACGAAGGATGAGAAGTATTGGTCATAAATTAAGGTTCATTCTAAGAAAAAATGTCATTTTTGCATGAAAAGACTATGAATGTATGACATCGGTCTACACATTGGTCTTTGCGATAGCAAAGTCAAGAATGACCGACTTCGCACCCATGCAAATAAGTTACGTTTTCTGATTTAGATTACTATAGTCTACGTATGCTATATTGTGTGTATTTCAGTTGGGTACATAAATTTTGTTTGCTATGGATTGGTTGTAATAAGACAAAGAGAGTTATCAATGGACTTTCAACATATAGATCAATGGACTTGTCATTTCATTAGTTATTCTGTCAGTGTTAATGTGACAGTGTAGAAAATAGAGGTTCAATACCAATAATATTTTAAATTCATATGAAGCTTATATATTTTAATAGTTTGTATTATATATTTGTAATATATGTGATAGTAGTGTGGGTTCTATCATATGTTTCCATTTTGCATTAATTGAACAAGAATTGATCATTGTATGACAATTAACCATTACATGATTCATCGAATATTAAATAACATGTAACGACTAGCGATGAACGATTATTTGTTTCATCGAATATATATTCCATTAATATTTGACTAGAATCGATGTCTCTCCGATTAATGAGCAATGTTGCAGAAGCCAGTACAGTGATGACACGTAACCGACATTGCACTCACTGACGTCGGCATATTGGCCTCTCAAAATGCATCATTTTTTGTCACAGTTTCATGTTAGCATGCACATGACATGGCCTCCCTATGGCGTGCACTTTGGTAAAATATCCTTGTGATATCGCTCACTGTAAGACCGGTGCCGGCCTGAATGAAGTCACATCAATGGTCTCACAGTGTCCACCTTGTTGTAGTTTTCGACTTCAACTACAACCTACTGATGTCAATTGAAAAATGAGGTAAGAGGAACTTTTTACCTTTGTTTTTTAAACCCGAGGTAAAAATTAAACTACTACAACACCAGTATTTATCTCAATTTTTGACTAAAAAGTGCGGTAAAAAGTGATGTAGTATTATTAAGCCCGGTAGTGAGAGTTATCGTCACCAAATAAGCATTTCTCTATGCTACATGTGGAGGAAACAAGATGTTAAAGAGAGGGTAGAACTATGATGTGACAGCCCATGGGAGTTTCTGGAGAATTAACATCTCCACATTGTGTGATATAGCATATAGATAGAATTATAGTTCTTGAATCCGAGTAGAGGTGTAGGATCAAATCATAAATGTTAATCATGTGATGCAGATACCCCCATGGCTAGTTAATTATATTGTAATCTTGTTGTTTTTATATGCTCGTAGTTATTGGTACAATCATCTCAACACAAACCTCCACCCTACATATGTTATTCCTGACACACACTTAGGGTGATGCTCGAGAGTGAGCTTTGTGATGCTATCTCTTGATCCTCCTTTGTCCATGTGGATGACATTTGAACTTACCACTGTCTACTCTATAGTAGATAGGATTAAGAACAAGAGCAACACATATAAATCTTGTCTTTGAACTGTGATCCCCTGGGTGTCTAACGGAGCCGACAGAGTCCATTCATCTAGCTAAGCAATTTTTTTTTACTGTTTATGTCATCATTTGAATAGGGATTGATTATGTTTGGGAAAATTTGTGAATATAAAATAAGAAACATTAGAGAAAATGTGTTGTAGAAAATACAAAATGTTTTAGAGAAAATGGTCACAAGAAACAACTCTATACTTACTTTGTCAATATCTAGTTAATCCAATCATACTTCTTGAACGCATTCCGCTGCTTTTAACATTATGTAATATTCGCACTCCCATATTTGCACTTTTTTCTTGTACTGATATATATCAAATCAAATTATGTAAATCCAAATAACATATAACTAAAGTATATATAACAACACATGAAGAAACTTGACCTTAATTTCGATAACATCTAAACTCAAATCACATTCATCGCTAAGGTTAGTCAATGTTGATGCCAACATTTTGAAAAATGTTTCAGATGGTTTCAAGTAAAGTGGATCCATCCAGTACATGCACTTTTTTGAGCGAAAAAAAAAATCAATCACCAATTTTCCCTGCACATGTTAAAAAATATTTAATGTAATGAACATCGTAACCATCACTTCTCAATGTATGACGCAACGAATAATTTCTTATCTATCCACCCCAGACACTTGTGTATGTAGTCGATCCTCTCTTGCTCCGTACATCCAATTGCTTGAGTCATCACTGGGAAGAAGTACCCAATCCAACCCTTCCCCTTTTGATGAACAAAGAAATACATGTACCTTCAAAATAAGTTCTGGCACATTAGTATAGCAAAAATATTTGAAATATGGTATAGAAAATGTTAATGAATTTAATACTCACAGTAGGTAGAAGAACATTAGTGTTTGGTTAACTTGATTACATCTCCATCGATCTTCAAAATCACTTTATAATGGAAAGATTTCCAGCTTTTGACCAAATACGCATTCATTTATAAAAAAATGCATATATTGAGTTGTGCTCCTGACTTGAAATTATATCATACAACACTAGTACGAAGTTGGGTGAATCCTTAATAACTTGTACTCTTGAAACCGGAGGTTTAACCCTCTTGGGTGTTGTTTGCACATGTTTTGGTGTAGTAGGCTTGGTGACTTTCAAATGTGAATCCTTTATAGGGTCGATGTATATTTGACAACGAGGCCACAAAAGAAACATTCCTTATGCAGGTCCGACTCTCTTGTAGTGCTCATCAAGAATTGGTAAAAAAGCATCAAGAACCAACGGATGCTCCAACAAAACTCGAGAAATACCATCTGCAATAGGAGCAAAGTGATGAATTCGAATTGACTCGTGCAAAATTACATCGACAACGTGGAGTGGTATACCCATTTCCCCTTGATCAATGTATAGCTCACACAAATTTGATGTCTAAATATTAACAAAAACTTGTGTTTAGGGTGACACTAATTAATTATTAGTAAGTAATCCAAGATTATCAAATCCGTACCATTTTTTCTTGGCCAGGATGACTTTGTCGAGATTGTTGGCTTCATTTGTTTGCATTTGAATAACGAGGTTGTGGTTAACCATAATCTCTCTAGGAGAATGGTGTGATCTTTGGTAAGGTAGAGTTCAATCGAGTGTCAAATTCCCTAAATTTTTGGGTAGAGCAAGTCTAGTGTGTTTGATTAATTTAAGAATTATAATGCCTCATTTCTCTATTATTTTGTCTTGAATAAGTGCTTATTTTACAGTGTGAATCCTCGATGATTTTTCTTGATCAAATGGCTGAACTATACCAAAAACCTCTCTTTGGGTGAAGAACATACCCACTCCTCTAGCACGGCCCGGGTTGTCTTTTTTTGTGTAACCTCACAAAGGATGTCATGCTTTCCCATCGAAATGGATTGGTCTTCCAATTGATCATGCTCTAACTTAGCATACATGTACAAATAAAAAAAATGTTGGTTTATGTAAATGGGAAATTTTTTCAAGTGTAAAGAATGATTTAGGAGTTACAAGTCGTTCCGCTATTTCAATTTCATTTGTCTTTTCAAATGCACCCTCTTATTTTTGTTGGACTTTTAGGAATAGATCACACCTCTCAATTTCATCCACATTGATTGGTATTACCGATGACCTTGCCTCATCTTTGGTCATCCCCCCTTCGATTGCAATTTAAACATCCTTTTTGAAACGTTCGCTCACTACCTCGAGTGCCGCCAATCCATAACCCTTGACAATTCTTTTTGCGGAATACAACTTATTGGGGATAAGATTACCTTTTGAAAGAAAATCCCTTGAAAATTCCCGAGTTTTGGTAATTGACTTATCGGTTCATCCAAATTTGGCCTTCAAATTCATTATTCGCGAAGTGTCACTCAAAATTGGGTGTTTAAAACCATTATACAACGGCGTCTTCTTTTCGTGATGTAAAGCTTGAAGGACCCTAGGTTTACCTTCAAACTCTCTAGCAACATCATCCACCATTTCATCAAACTTCGCATTTAATAATTTTATACATCCTAGTTCCGAGTTTGGAACATGCTTTTAAAAAACAACCCAAACCAAAAACACACTTATGAATTTGGAAGATTTGGCCGAGCATTTTTCCGAGTTTGGAACTAACGACTTATGATGCTTCCGATCGAGAAACCTTATTTGGCCTCTTTCATCAAGTTCGACGTGCATTTTACAAAATTGGAAGCATCTTCGGTCCTTAGTTCTGAACTCAAAAATGTGTTTAATCAAAGACGGTTTGACAGAATTTCCTTTGAAATAGAATAATTACAAGTGGTTATTTAAAAAACCATCTTTGTTTTCTTCAATTAAAGGCAGTTATTAATTAACTGCCTTTACACCGGTGTTTGAGCCCCTGACAATGAATTCCAAAATTCAGAACCTCTTCAGGAAGGTGGTTCTTCATTTTTTTGGCAGAACCGCCTTCCAACGACACCTTTAATAGGCTGCTCTCTAGTAATGTAAAATATATTTTCTTTTATATTAAATTTTAAATTATTTCATTCGATTAATTTTTTTTTATTTTTTCCTACCTGCAATTCAATTTTTTCGCTTAATTAACACAAAATATTGTTCTTAACCGCTCTTATCAGATAGAGTCATTTTATAATTAAAATAACTATTGAGATAATTAATATTTATTTTCATATATTGTAATAAAGTTCTTATGATTTTAAAAATATTTTAAATGATCTCAAAATATAAATAATTACTCTATATAATCAAAGTTTTAAAGTTTTAAAGATACTCTAACAATTGGAGTTTAATAGTTTTAAAAGATACTCTAACAATTGGTTACCCTAAATTTAATATCTTCTAAACTCTTACCTTATAAAAAAGAATATTTGTTCAAAAAAATTCTCTCTCTGAAATTTGGAGAAGCAAAGAACACAAACGGAAGTTTTAATGTCTGACAAAAAAACCAAGGGTTTTCTTGGCTACGTAATTACAATCATCAGATTCATCTCTAGAAAAGACAATAGATAATGTACAAAGGATTCAGCAGAAGGTGAGGATTCTATTGGTAAGTTTTTTAGGCATATGCTGATATGCAGTAAGGTTTAAAGGACGAAGGAGTAGAGTTGGTCCTCTTTCCAAGCAAGTTTTCGTAATGAGTAATATAGGTTCAGCATGGCATTGGGGAAAGCAGAATAATCAAAGGCTATTAGGAAGCTAAAAGGTTTTGGAGGAAAGCTGAAACTGAAACAACCACCGAGTGGAAAAGGCACAGGGGATGCGTCTGACGAAGGATAAAAAATTAAATTGGCATGCAGAAGGAATACCAAAGAAGAGGAAGTTAGACAGGGGATGCAAAACCTCTATAAATAGGAGTTCATTCAATGTTCATACCTTCACAACCAACCAAAATTCTTCTGTTTCAAAATATAAAAAGAAATCAGAATAGAAGAAAATGAGTGATACATCATCTTTGCCTTTTTCGAAGGACTCCTTCACCCCCCTGGGTCAGATTTTTCTAAAGAATATGAGGAGCAAGTGATTTGGGAGGTCATCTCCGTACCTCTCAAACATACAATTTACAAGCCCTTTTTGCTTACTAACTACAATTAAGTAGATAGTGGCAAGTCGAGGTCATCCACAGAGAAGAGAGATATTCCCAAGCGTTTACACATACAAGGGTGGATATAAGCCTAGATATAGATATATACATACATACATATAAAAGCAAGCAAAGAGGGGGTTTTTGGTTGTGTTTTCCTAATTTATGAATTTAATGACAAGATAACTAGTAAAAACAAGATAACTAGCAAAATCAACTAACTATGCTAATCATGCAATAAACTAATAAAAAGATACAGAAACTACAAATAACAAATCCTTGGGGCAATGGATATCCATTTCCGAACTTATTATTTATCCTTGAATCCACTACATATTCACTACTTTAACTACTTGTTGTGAAAATAAATTTTCCACCCTTCTTTGATAATAGTTTACAAGAGTGAATTTGACATCTCTCGCTAAACCTCATTAGGTATCCCATTAATGGCATTAAGAATAAAGAATCAACAAGTTTTGGTAACACTTATAAACACTACACCGTGTCTAAGCATTTAACCAATTCATGCATTTACAAGATTATCCAAGAACGTTCAACATTCATAAACCTCCACAAAACAAACATGATAAATAATTCGACATTATCACATTTATCTGGCATTCATCAAATCATCAACAACATTAGAAAATCTAACTCATGCTCTTGGATTTCATATCAAAGGAAGGGAGAATTAGCTGCTTTCACCAAATCTTAACACATAATCATACAAGCAATTCATATACTCAAACTTCCAACACCATTAATGTATTCAACAACCAAATTCAAACACAATAAATACACAATAGAGAAAATATTAAATAGATAGAAATGATTCTCAAGACATAGATAAGGAAGCTTCAATCCATTGCTCCCAAGGATATTACTAACCTAGATAATCAAAATCATAACATAGCACAAAAATCTACAAAGAAACAAGAAGAAAAGGGAAAGTAAAAGCTAGGGTTTTGAAGCCCCCAAGTCGAGCCAAGAAGGATGAGGAATAAGTGGATGAAGTGCTATTTATAGTATAAGAAAAGGGGAGTAAAAAGAAAGTTTCTGTTCGTCTGTCGCGAGCACGAAAATTCCATCGCGACTCGCGACAGAGTGCAGTTCAGCTCTCAACTCTTTTTGTTTTTCTTCCTCCGGGTGAACCGTTGATCCATTTTGCGAGTTCTTTTAGCCGTTTTTATAGTACTCAAGAAGAAGAATCCAATGGTGCCACCCTTGGAAGTTGGTTCCTCTCGGATAATTTCAAAACTTCGCTTCAAAACTTAGATCATTCTTCATCCTCTACTTTGCTCTCCTTCTTCACTTTATCTTCTACCACTTCGTAAGTGGCCTTCCTTCTTCTAGCCTTTTTGTGAAAGGACTTCTTCAATGATAGTATCAAAATAAGCTAACATGTAAGTCTTCAAATCTTCAAAGGCAGTCTTCAAAATTTTCCAACAATTCCCCTGTTACACAAAATCCTCTAGAAAAGTATAAAAGCGCAAAGTCTTTCTTAAATATCTTTAGAGAATTTCAAGGCAAAATGCCACACATAGAGTACAAAAGTGTACAAAAGTAAATCCAAAAGGTCATAAAATAACTGTATAAAATGGACACATCACGATTCCTTATCGAGCTTTGTCCACAATCAATCGTGTTTCAAGAAGAGGAGGAGAATGGAACTGTCTACTTGGTTTCTGGTTAGATGATAGAGATTTTAGCGTGAAGAGATTGAATGAATATTTCAAAATCCGCTGGAGTATTGCTGCGTAAGTAAAACATAGATTTAAGAATTTCTATTTTGTAAAGTTTCGTACAAAGGAAGAAGCACTAGAAGCTTTACACAGAAGCCTGTATTCAATGGCGGGTGGATTATTGGCATTTAAAAGATATGGAGTAAGCATGGTTATGGAAAGGCTTAAAGTGGAGAAGATTAAGATGCCAATTCCAATTCACGACATATCAAGTGAGTACTTTTCACCTAGGGCTGTTATTAAAATTGCTAATCAAGCTGGTAATATTATAGATGTTGATATTGATCTCTGGCCTAGAATGAATTTAAAATATCTTAAGGCTACAATGTCGATAACCCATGGTGCACCCCCTAATACCTAGTTTTTATATGAATTTAGTAAATGGGGCAAGCTGACGTTAGGTATGAGATAATGTATAAGATTTTTTGTAGGCGTGGAGTCATAGGGAATCCTTGTCAAAGGTTCCCTACAGAATATGATGTAGCTTTGGAAAACATTGTTCATGGTCACATTCAGAGCCATAATGCTGCTAGAGGTGCTAAAATTGTTTATGACCCAAATAAGGAAATGTTTCCTTGTTCTCCGGGGGCACACTCCCATAGACAGGCTAAGAGGAACACTAGAATTATAGAGGGATATATAGAGTATAGGTGAGAGAGGTATAACACACTTCCGGAAGTTTAGATTCTGGAGGATTTTTCGATATCAATGGAGACTTATAATCACTTGTCGAGGTAAAACTATGTTGGTTCGGAAGGTGCAGAGGGAAGAAGAAATGAAGGTGGTCTTTCAAATGATGGTACTGATTTATCTTTTTTGTACTTTGATCCTTACATTGCTATTGGAGGTCATCAACAATCTCCACCTTAGCAGGCACCGAAATAGCCTCCTGAACCTAGTCTTCCCAATGGTTATATAGAGGGAGTTGAATAGGGTGATAAAGCTTCAGTGGACATGGAGATCAGCGGTGAGGATCACTTCAGGAGCAAAGGAAATATAGAAGTGGATTTTGTTGCAGAAGACATTCAGGTGGAAGATGAGCAATAGACTCATGTATATCATAATAAAATGCTGAGGATTCTTTGAGTTCTACAGAGTAATGAAAGTAACAACACAATATCCTTATTCTCTAGTGAGTTAACTAGGGAACTATTGCAAGAACAAGAGGAAGAAGAGATGAATAATGCAAAAACTGATCTTTTGGATATGAGTAGGGTGAACATAATTGAAGATGAGCAAGTGCAGGAGCAAGTTCAAAAGGAGGAAAAGCAAATTCTGGTGCAGATTCAAAAAGAAAAGTTTAGAGAATCAAATTTCAGAGAATCGGGAATTGCAAGAAACATCAGTTAGAAGAAGCAGGAGACTTATTGAGAAAAGAGAAGAAAAAAGCAAGGCTCTCTCTCCAACAAAGAAGCCCATGAAGTGGATAAATGCAATCGAGCATAAGAGGATGTTCAAGGTGCAAAATATTTTGGCAGAAAGTAGCAACAGAAGGAAGGGCAAGGCAGTGATGATAAAATTTGAAAGGCAGGAGAATAATCAGACTCAGAAAGCAACATCATATGACTGGAGGAAGGACAGACACAATCTGGAAAACTCTGAGCCAATCTTCATTCAGAACAAAAAGAGGAAGATAAAAAAAATAGGGCATACTCCCAGGAAAATGAGGAAGCAAATGATCAAGCCTGGAGCATATTTCCAGCAAAAAGAGATTCAGATTTATGGACAATAACTTCAGGATGGAGGATAGAGGTGAATCTTCAAGGAATATCATTAAGAAAAAAGAGGAGGGGAAATCAAGTCAACTCAAGGAGAAGGAAAGCAGGTCAGGAAACAAGGAAGGTTTTGCAGGTACTGTACCAAAACAATTCCCCAAAGAAGCATGATAGTATTGGCATGGAACTGTAGAGACTTCAACAATGGCTCCACGAAGAGAAGGATCAACTGATTGGTGAAGCAAAAGAAGCCAAAAATGATATATTTTTTCGAGACAATTGCACAGAAATAAAGCATGGAAACCTGGAAAGAGAACTCCATATTTAATTTGGTTGAGTATGTAGATCCAATTGGAAGATCAAGTGTTTTAGCTTTATTTTGGTGTAGTAGTATGGATGTTCAAGTACTCTCTAAGTCAAAGAACTTTGTTAGTTTAGTAGTATCAAACACCAATCATGTTAAATGGTGTTTAGCTTTTGTTTATGGTCACGCTGAGATGTCGGATAGACCTTTTATTTCGAAGTATTTGAATGAATTTTGCCGCTACTCTCGGTATCCTTTAGTATTTTTAGTAGGTTTTAATCAAGTTATCACCCAAAGAGATAAGAGAGCGGGGAAACCAGTAGATCAAATGAAAACTGGTTTGCATGAAGTTATTTTGAAGTATAATCTTACTGAAATCTAGTATGAGAGGCTAAGGTATACTTGGATAAACAACAGAGAACATCCAAACAATAGCATATAGATATTAGACAGAATTTGTTTCCATATGTAAAGGTAATCAATTTACCCATAATTGATTCAAATCATAGCCCACTGCTTCTGGATTTGATTCCAAAAAAGAAAACACTAGAAAAACTTCAAAGATATGAAGCATAATGGGCTAAATCAAACATTTCTAATCAGATTGTAAGCAAAGCTTGGAATGGTGGGTTTACTGTATCCACAATTACAAGGATTGTATGTGACTAATCAAGTCGTAGATAAGAAGTTGGAGATTAACCTGAAACATCTACACAATTAGAGTGACAGTTTATATGGAAACTTGGAGAAAAACATGAAGAATCAGGAGGAAAGATTAAATAAATTATGGAAAGGTGGGGAACTCCAGCAACATAAACAACAGATTGATCTCATCTTGTTGAAGATTAAAGATCTTCAACATAAACTTTTTGATTATTGGCAGCAGAGATCAAGGATTTACTGAGCAAAGTTTGTTGAAAAAAATACCTCTTTCTATTACAAGTGGGCAACAAAGAGGAATAACATTAATACAATTCAGGGAATCTATGATAGCAGTGGACAATGGATCACTAAGCAAGGAAATATATACAGGGTAATTATAGATCATGTCAAATCATTATTCACAATACCAAAGTGGTATCCACCACCTCATTCTCAGTAATTCACTCTTTAATAGTATATCAATAGCAATGGAAGGAAGGAAGCTAACACATCAGCAAAGAAATAGTTTAAATCAACCGTTCATAAGAAAGAAAGTATGGAAAGCTATGAAGGAGATGAAATCCTGGAAATCTTTGGGTAAAGATGGAATGCCTCTAGGTTTCTATAAAAGGTACTGGAATATTATTGGTGAAGACTTCACTGAGGCTGTATTAGGAAATATAAAGGAACATTTACTTTCAGATCAATGGAACAAAACACAAATAGTTCTTATACCAAAAAAGAAGAATCCTATAGCTGCTGGAGATTTTAGACCGATATCCTTATGTAATGTGAAATACATGGTGTTAGTAAGATTTTAGCCTACAGAATGAAGGAAAGTATAGGTGATCTGATCTCAGAAACTCAAAACGGTTTTGTTCCAGGAAGATATGTCTCAGAAAATGTTTTGTTTGATGAACTGTGTTATATATTAAAATCCCAGCATCAACCATATCATAAGTTTAGGCCATCACTCTTAGCCTTCATACAAGCAAAAATAAAAGACCACTTGGTTACATATTAAGACCTTCTCCATTTACATTCTGAGAGTATAAGCTCAGAAAATGTTTTATTAGAACATGAAGTTGTGGATTTTATGATGAAGGAGAAGAAACTGGGTTCGAAAGGATTTATGGCTACAAAACTAGATATGAGCAAAGCTTATGATAGGTTATCATGGAAGTTCATGGAAAAAGTTTTAAGACAAACATGTTTTCCTGATAACTAGGTCAAGTTAATAATAGAAATTGTTTCAATGGTTTTGTATCAGGTTCTGCTAAATGGAGAAATATCAGATTATTTAAAACTAGATAAAGGTCTTAGACAGGGATGTCCTCTGTCACCGTATCGTTTATATTATGCCAACAATACATATCCTCATGGCTTGAAAAGAAGATACTGAAATACAGTAACTTGGGATTGGAGATATCTAGGAGAGGTATGAGAATCAGCCATCCCATGTATGCAGATGACTACATAATCTTCTTGGAATTTAACACAAAGGCAGTGGATGACATTGCAAAAACTATTAATCTTTTTCTAGATATTTGGGAGAAGGGTTAAACTTTGAAAATGTGCAATGATGTTCAGCCCAAATACATCGTAAAGCCTACAACAATATGCAAGATACACATTAAACATACATGGGAGCGGCTTGGGAGGAAAAAATCAAGGGATGGATACACTTTTTCAGACACCTGAAGTGTAAATATATAAGTGTCTCATTCAAAGATTCCAACAGAGATTTCCTTCATGGAAGATAAAGTTGTTATATCTCCTGGGTAGAATCCCCTTGGTGAAGCATGTTCTCTCCTGAGTGGCATTATATCCTTTTGGATTTTTCAAAATACCGAAGACGATACTCATAAAGCTTGATGGGATGATGGAAAGCTGGGAGGAGAACATGACAAGAGAAAGGTACACTGGAAAGCCCAGAGAAAAATATGCAAATCAATGAAAGAAGGGGGATTATGATTAAAATTCATGAAAGCGATGAACAAAGCCTTACTTGGTAAACATGCACGGGCAATAATATCAAAAAAGAACTCCCTCATTGGAAGAGTCTACAAGGAAAGATATATGGTAAATAGAGATTTTATTATCATGAATTCAAAACCTTCGGATTTGTGGGGATGGAAATCTATCATATGGGCAAAAGTAGTGGTGACAGTTAATGTAGCCTGGCAGGTGACCAATGGAAAAAAGATCAGAATCACTGATCAATGGATCCCCAGAATATATAATCTAATGTCAGAAGATTTAGTCATTGGATCATAGACTAATATGATGGTTAATGATCTAATCACGCAACAAAATCAATGGTAGCTGCCACTGATCCGCTCTATTTTTCTGAGGGAGGTAGTCCCTAAAATAGTAGCAATTGATATAGACAGGAATGCTACATGTCCAGATATACCTCTATGGAGACCAAATCAGGATGGCAGTTACTAAGTGAAGAAGGCATATCACCTAGTTTTAAAGGAATTGTGGCCTAATACAAATGAAACACCACAAGATCAAAATATCTGTAAATTCTAATAATTTATTTGGAATCTTAACATTCCAAATAAACTCCAGGTATTCATATGGAATATTATTATTAGCTTGGCTCTCCCAACAGCAACAAACGTAGCAAGAAGAGGGATAATAGTTCGCATAAATTGTTCCAGATATTCAAACCAAATAGAAGATGATACACATGTCTTCCTCAGATGTGAAAAATCAAAGAGGATTTGGAGGATGTCTTCACTAGGTTTTAATTTCGATTGAGCACCTCAACAGGATGTAAAATGGTGGTTCAAATATTGGGTCAAATAGCACCTAGAAAAAGAAGCGATTGAATTATCAATTTGCATGTTATGGGAGATTTGGAAGAAAAGAAACCTGAAAGCCATCAACAATGAAGAAAGATAGGAGATATTATGTTACAGAATGCTAAATACATTCACATGGTAATAAACCAAGTAAAGGAGCACAGTCTGGAAAATTGTGAGCAAGAGCATACGTGGCAAGATTAGTCACAAGAACAAAGAAGATCAACCAGAGGAACAACATAAGTGGAAAACCTTCACATCCAAGGAATTCAGAATCAGATGCACATACTTATTTTTTATGGATCTTATCAAAAGCAAAGAAATTTAAGAATGGGAGCTTTGAGGATTTCAAATAGTCTACAACATAATAGAGAAGTAATGCAGGAAAGGTGGATTGAGTCAGGCTCAGATTTTTTTATGGCAAACTCGCCGTTAGAGGCCGAAGCCGAGGCTTTTTTAAGAGCGATACAAGTAGCCTTAAGATATGATCCATTGGAGTAACTGGTTTACACATACTCTACAGTATCAAGCTCGTTAGCCAAGCTAGTCTCGACAACATGAGAGATCAAAGGTACAATGCAACAAATCTTGCAAAAAATTATTGCATCTAGCTAGATTTAAATGTTTTAAAATTAATCGTTGTTTGATTTTAGTTGATCATGATGTAGCTCATAATTTGGGCAAATTTTTTTGTAGTTCTTATCTATCTAATTAATATGAGTGGTTTTAAAAAAACAAAAAAAAATCTTACCTTATAAATGGAAGTGATAATATAAGACAATAAAAAAAAGTATGAGTAAACCACTTGGCTAGCCCAAGTGGTTGGGGCAATGTGCCCGGCCAGGTGCAACCTATGTTCGAATCCCCCCTACCCCCTGGAGTTGTATTATTATAATTTTAAGTCTCTAAATGCGCCGTGTTAAGTGTGGAGGCTAACTTTGTGTAAACCACATGGGATTCACACCCCACCTTTGTGTGAGATACAGGAGATTTTCACCCCCCTTGTGTGAGACACCTTGAATGAAAGTGTGATTGTCAAAAAAGAAAAAGTACGGGTACAATTTTACCTTTACGTATAATTTTATACTTCACACATTTTTACTAAACATGTGATGTAAAAACATATCATAGCTGATAATAATATTTTAGAATCGGCGTGATACACAGTAATTTAAGTTCATTAGTGTACATTCTTTTTCCAAAAAATTATTCTCTATCCATCAACAGTTTGAAAGGCGTGAAAGGTTCATTTCAACATCAGAAAGCTTAAAAGAAAATTCTCTCTCTAAAAAATGCTCTCAGATTTTATTCTAGTACAATAACTTATCTGAACAGTCTTCCCTTGCCAATAACGACTAATTTTCAACTACAAACACTGTATATTCCTCCCGTCACCACCGCCCCGATGACGGCTCCACCGTATGGTGAAAGCCCACCCCACTTCCTCTCTCCTATCATCAATCTCTACTCAACAATCCAAACCTTCCCCACACCCCCCACTCTGATCACAAACACATCGGAGATTATGTACACCCTTTTTTCACTACAAAAGATAAGCGGCATATCTATTTCCACAAGCGGAGATCGAATTGATTGCTTTGCCATTCAACCATGCCCTAATTGGAAAATTTTCGAAAGGACAACCACATCTGGAGCTGATACGAAGGGAAATAACATCCATGGGATTCAAACCCAAGTTTCAAGTTACATGAATGGATTTCAGACACGTGAGGATTACTTTTAACCTACCAGATGACAGACAGAGATGTTGGAGTAGGCAATACTGGAACATCGGGAATCACTCAATGAAGGTTCTAAAGTGTTCAGTTGATTTTGATTTAGATGAAGAACCACCATTTATTCCGGTTTGGGTCAATATTGAACTTCCCTCTTTACACTACTTTCATCCCCTAGCTCTTAAACATATTGGTAATGCTATAGGTTCGTTCATACAAGAAGATGCTCCTACTAAAAAATTGACAAGACCATTTGTTATCTCTGTAAACCTAGGCCAGATAGAATAGGACTGGGATCTATTGCCTAAAATAAATGGTACATGGTGGTATATGATTC
>JAULKK010243238.1:0-15370 GCA_032355705.1 Rubia peregrina
TGAGTGATGTGCTCATCTCTTTTTAGCACATTTGAAACTCATATTTGTAATAGACTAAGTTTTTGTGTAAGAATAATGGATGCTTTGTTGGTAATAAAGTTAGGATGATGATTTAGGAGCTTTATCCTAAGTCTCTAGTCTAAGGTGTTTACGTAAGGTCTTTTATGATCATGTTCACGATGAAATATTCAAGAGTGAAAATTCAAAAGAAAAAGGGTTTATAAGTCAAGGCCAATACAATTTGGTAGAAGAAAAGTCCAGATTTGAAGAAGGATTGACGGCCAACCGATTCAAAGACCAGTCGGTCAGGTGAAAAAGACCAGGCTCGTGGCCCGGGCACTCAACTGCGTGCCCCAAATGCTAGGAAAAACCAGCCCCAGAATGAAATCCGTGCGCACAGTGCTTGATCTCGCGAGCCTGCGCGTGTCTCCGCCCATGCGCATCCCAGTGTCCCGTGCACCCACCCACGCACATCTCTGCAAGTGCCCCGTGCCACCGGCTTCTTTTTTTACTAGTCTTCTCACCAACTCTTGTACTGTAAATACCCCTTATCTTATCTTCATTCTCAACATTCTCTTGAACGAAAATCCTCTTCCAAAAACCTTAGTTCTTCATTTCTCTTCTTCTTCTTTTCTCTCTTTATTTATGTATGAATTTGTCCATGAATGTTAGTATAATTTGTGCTAGCTAAACTCAACCTTGGGAGGAATTGATTAAGGCTTCCAAGCCCATGTCTTGAGATCTATATGTAAGCTATCTAATGCTTTGCTATTGCGTATTTATTGTTCTTGAATTGGGTTGTTGAATTCATTTATGATATTGGAAGCTTGAGTATATGAATTGCTTATATGATTATGTGTTAGGGTTTGGAGAAAGTAGCTAATTCTCCCTTCTTTGATATGAAATTCCAAAGCATGATTTAGAGCTTCTAATGTTGTTGGTGATTTGATGAGTTCAAGGTAAATGTAATAATGTCGAATTCTTTGTCGTGTTTATTTGTGTAGCAAATGAGAGAAGTTAATGAGCTTTGAACGTTCTTGACTAATCTTGTGTAAATGCATGAATTAGTACTTAGACACGGTGTAGTGTTTATAAGTGTTACCAAGATTGTTGATTCTTTGAACTTAATGTCATTAATGGGATACATTTAGGCGTTGAACGACTAAAAGGGGTCATCAGTGAGGTTTAGCTAGAGATGTCGAATTCACTCTTATAAACTACTATGAAAGAATAATGGAAGATTTATCTTCACACCAAGTAGTAAAAGTGTTGTATAGGTTATATGTTCAATGATAGGTAGAAGGCTTGGAAGTATAAGTAAATTGCCCCCAAGATACTGTAATTTGTGTTTAACATCATTTTAGTGTTTATTGCGTAATTAGTAGATTTATATGGTTTGATAGTGTAAATTGTCTTTAAATTGTTAACTTAGAAAACCAATCCAACCTCCCCCCCCTTATGTGCTTATATATATACATGCATATATCTATATCTAGCATAATATTTACCATTATATGAGCAAACACTTAGGAATATCCCTTGTCTCTGTGGATAACCCCGACTTTCCACTATCTACTTAATTGTAGTTAGTAAGAAAAAATGGCTTAAAATAGTATCTTTGAGAGGTACGGCGACCTCCCAAGCGACATCTCTCAAAGTTTGCAAGGGTTACCGACAGGACACCGAATAGAGCAACATCGGCTCCACATTTCAAGACGACGTCGCTCCATGAACCAAGATGCAATTAGCGACATCATAGACACAAACCAATGGAACAGAAAATTAACCGCACTCAGAATTATAATTACAACATCGGTAATTTAAAACAACGTCATATTTATTGATATGCCACGTCATCAAATAACCAATTTTGACAACTGCAATGTCAGATAGTACGACGTCGGACCCTCTCTAGCACTTCAACAATGCATTTGTTTAAGGAGACGTCACTCACTATTCGATAAAGGATTCGTCAAATTATCAATTACTCCAGTTTTTCAAAAGAGAAACCGGTGTGAATAATATAATTATCCACGGTTCAAAACCACAGCAAAAAACCATATTAAGCAATGTCGGTAACAAATTCGTGCAATTTCATTTACATTCAAGAACAACGTCGCAAATATTCTAGTCAACATCGATCACCACAACATCACACAAATATGGGGTAGTAGGAAGGCTCAGAATTTGGATCGTTGTTGCTATATTGCCGGTAAGGAAGTCAGGTGATGAGTATTTACCTCGGTTCTTTTCATGAAAAAATGAGATAAAAAGTGTACTTCTTACTAAACCCCATTTACCTCGTTTTAGAGGGCTGAAAACCGAGGTAAAAACCCAATAGAACAGAGGTAATAGGTGATGTCGATTGTAGTGTGAGAAGGCTATCTTATGATTGGTATAAACAATTTTCATGTGATAGTGTTGTAATACTTGAAGCAAGAATACAAAAAGGCACAAAAGAAGATTGATTCTGGACGAGGATGTTGAGAAATTGAAACTAGGTCAACAATGTCTCAGTGCAACTACCTAAATGAGTGTTTCTCATTTACTTATTCTAAATAATTCAAAGCCTTTTCTATTTTATGGGCTCAGCATTTTGTTCCCTCTACTATATATAAACCTTTTGCCAATCGGTTAAGTACAACAAACGGTTTGAATAAAATTAACCAACCAACTTTTAGTGTTATAAATTTAATTTCTTATGTTATTATTTTTTAGTAAAATTGATTTGAAGAGTTTTAATTTATTATTTATATTTTAAAATAAAATCATTCAAATCAATTTATTATTTATATTAAAATGAGGACAGAGGTAGTATTAATTTATTTATATATTAATTTATATTTAGGGTCAAAGTTTTTAAAGTTTGACTCTCAAAATGCAATTAGGAAGTTTAAAGTGGGACGGAGGGAGTATTTCTTTCTCTAATACCATAAAAGAATTCCACAAATGCTTGATTTCCGAAGATTAAAATATGATAATTTTATTAACTCTATATGTTGCCTTTTATAGGCCGAGTACAAATTAAGTCAAACTATACAAATACCTAAAACATTTATAACTAGCCAAATTTTATGCAGATTTTGTGGAATACAACAAAATAAGCTAACTAATAGGTAATTTATTTGCTCCTAGCATCAAAATAATCTGTAACATAGTTGCCCTTGTGCTGGAAAAAAACTCATATTAATATGCGACTCAACCAGCTGATAGTGGCAGATAGAGACTACGAGTCATGCAACTGCTCTTGCTTCCAGGACATCTGCAGTAGGGATGAATGCATCAAATGTGTGGGAAAATGTTGGAAGGGAGGATGAATATTGTGATGCTCCACACGTGAAAGTTGAGGATTGTGCATAATTAGGTTACTCCATTGTTACCATGAGATGCATAAATCATCCCAAGTTGTTGTTTGGTACTGTCCTTACACATATAGAAATGCAGTATAGCGTGTACCATATGGCCATAAACTCCAAAGATTCCAAAGCATTCCAAGTACTATGTTATCTAGGTCTTAGAATACTATCATATGATTGGTATAAATCATTTTCATGTGCTAATGTAGTAATGCTTGAAGAAGGAATACTGCATAAGGCCCAAAAGCGGATTGATTCTAGACGAGAATGTTGAGAAAGTGAAACTAACTCATTGTGTTTCTCCCGCTTGTGCCTTTTAATTACTCTCAACTTGTATCCAACCCATATGATTGTTTACCGCCCGTCCTATGCACATTGGTTTCAAATAAATTTAAAGTGATTCGGGTGATTTTTTATTTTTAATTATTTATTCTAAATAACTCAAAGAATTTCATGTTTTATGGGCACGACATTTTGTTCTCACTAATATAAAATAAACCTTTTGCCGATTTGTTAAATATAGCTAAAGGTTTGGATGATAAATTTCCAACCAACTTTTAGTGTTATAAACTTAATTTCTTGTGTTATTATTTGTTAGTAAAATTGATTTGAAGAGTTTTAATTTATTATTTATTAGTTAAAATAAGATCTTGTGATAGGTAATTCAGAAAGAATAATGAAAACCAATAAATAGTATTTTTTGCTCTAATACCATACAAAATTTCCACATATGTTTGATTTCCAAAGTGTAAAATATGACAATTTTATTAATAATATGTGCTACCTTTTATAGGCCAAGAATATTTTAAGTCGAACTTAACAAATCCCCATAATATGTATAACTAACCAATTTGTTTGCAAATTTTTTGCAGTACAACAAAATATGCTAAATAATGGGTAATGTATCCTCCCCTAACATCAAAATAATATGTAACATAGTCACTCTTGTGCCGAAAAAACTTATAACGATAGGCAACTCCACCAGCTGCGGGCGGCAAATGGTGACTGTGGGTCGCGCAGTGGCTCTAGCTGCCAGGACATCTCTAGTAAGGATGAAGACATCAAAATGTTTGTAAAATTTTATAAAGAGAGGATGAAGCTTTGTGATGCTCCATATGTGAAAGATAAGAACTACGTAGAATTAGGTTGTTCCATTGTTACCGTGAGATGAAGAGATTGTCCCAAGTTGTTCTTTGCTACTGTCTGCACTCTTACAGAAATGCAGTATAGCGTGTCGTACGCGTCCATAAACCCTGAAGATTCTAAAGCATTCCAGGTACTATGTTATCTAAGCATTTCATGTGCTAATTTTGTAATTCTTGTAGTAGGAATACTACCTAAGGCACAAAAGTGGATTCTTTTCAGACGAGCATGTTGAGAAATTTAAATTTGCTCAGTGTCTCAGTACAACTGCAGAAATGAGGGTTTCTCATGTGAGTTTTTCCTATTTCTGCCTTTTAATTATTCTCGAACTTGTATACAACCCATATGCACGTTTATCGCCCGACCTACGCACATTGATTTAAAATAAATTACAAGCGATTTAGGTGGTTTTTTTGTTTTTGGTTATTTATTCTAAAAAGCGCAAAGCCTTTTGTATTTTATGAACTGAGGATTTTGTTACCTCTACTATAATTACACCCTCATATCGGTCAAATATAACTAACGGTTTGGATAATAAAATTACCGACCAACTTTTAATTCTATAAACGTAATTTCTTCTCTGATTATTTGTTAGTAAAATTGATTTGAAGATTTTTAATTTATTATTTATTTGTTAAAATAAAATCGTACAAATGATAGGTAATTACAAGAAAATAATGAATAATATTTCTTGCTCTGATACCATAAAAATTTCCACGTATGCTTGATTTTCTAAAATTATAACACAATATATTTTTTGCAATATGTGTTGCATTTTGTAGGCTGAGTACAGATTTAGTCAAACCTAACGAAGCCCTATAATTTCTATAACTAACCAAATTTTGTGCATATTTTGTGCAATACAACAAGATATGTAAAATAATAGGTAATGTATTCTCTCCGAACATCAAAATAATATGTAACTTGGTGGCTCTTGTGCCGGAAAAACTCATATCGATAGCCGACTCCACTAGCTGAGGGTAGCCGATTAAAACTATGAGTCGTGCAATTCCACTTGCTTCTAGGACATCTCTAGTAAGGATGAAGATATTAAAGTGTTCAGAAAAATCTATGATGTGAAGATGAAGTATTGTCATGCTCCATATGTGAAAGTTAAAGATTACGCGGAATTAGGTTACTTTGTTGTTACCGTAAGATGCAGAGATCGTCCAAAGTTGTTGTTTGATAATGTTTGCACTATTATAGAGATGCAGCATATCATGTACCACGTGGCCATAAACTTTGAAAAGTCCAAACATTCCAAGTACTATGTTATCTAGGTTTGAGAATGCTATCGTATGATTGGTGTAAACCATTTTCATGTGCTAATGTTGTAATGCTTGATGCAATAATACTACATAAGGCAAAAAAAAGTGGAATTATTCGAGACGAGATTATGAGAAATGTAAACTAGCTCAATGTCTCTGTGTAACTACAAAAACAAAAGTTTCTCATGTGAGTTTCTCTTGTTTGTGCCTTTTTATTATTATCAAACTAGTATCCAACTCATTTGCACGTTTACGTCCCGCCATATGCACATTGATTTCAAATAAATTGAAAGGGATTTAGGTGGGTTTTTTGTTTTTTATTATTTAATCTAAATAATTCAAAACCTATTGTGATTTATTGGCCAAGCATTTTTTCCCTCTACTATAAAACACCTTTTGCAAATCGTTCAAATTAGAAACCAACTTTTAGTTTGTTTGTTAGTAAAATTGAATGAAGATTTTTAATTTATCATCTATTTGTTAAAATAAAATCGTACAGATGATAGGTAATTCTGATTAAATAATGAAAATAAATTAATAATATTTCTTGCTCAGATGGCATATAAAATTTCCACATATGTTTGATTTCCAAAGGGTAAAATACGATAATTTTATTAACAATACGTGAAACCTTTTATAAGCCGAGTACAAATTAATTTGAACTTAAGAAATCCTAATAATTTCTATAACTAAACAAATTTTGTGCAGATTTTGTGCAATACAAAAAATATGCTAACTATTAGGTATGTGGTCGCTCCTAACATCACAATAATAAATAACATAGTCACTCTTGTGGCGGAAATACTCATATCGATATGCAACTCAACCAGTTGATAGCAGCCGATGGAGACTATGAGTGTTATTGCTGCCAGGAAATCTATATTAAGGATGAAGACATCAAAGTGTTTGGAAAAATCTTTAAACAGAGGATGAAGTTTTGTGATGCACCACATGTAAAATTTATGGATTGCGCGCAATAAAGTTGCTTTATTGTTACCGTGATGTGTATAGATCGTCCCAAGTTTTTGTTTGATACTGTGTGCACTCTTACAAAAATTCATTATAGCGTGTACCATGAGGCCATAAACTTCGAATGGTCCAAAGCATTCCAGATATTATGTTATCTAGGAAAGAGAAGGCTATCATATGATTGGTATAAACCATTTTCATGTGTTAATGTTGTCATGCTTGAAGTAGCAATACTACATAAGTCACAAAAGCGGAATGATTCAGGATGAGGATGTTAAGAAATGGAAACTAGCTTAGTGTCTCAGTGCAACTATAGAGAGAAGAGTTCCTCATGTGAGTTTCTTCCGTTTGTGCCTTTTAATTATTATCGAACTTGTATCCAACCCATATGAACGTTTATCGCCCGTCCTACGCACATTGATTTGGAATAATTTTAAAGTGATTTAGGTGGTTTTTTGTTTTTAATTATTTACTCTAAATACCTCAAAACCTTTTGTATTTTATGGGCTCAGTATTTTTTCCCTCTAATATAAATACACCTTTTGCCACTCGGTCAAATATAACTAAAGGTTTGGATAATAATATTACCAAACAAGTTTTAGTGTTATAAACTTATTTCTTGTGGGATTATTTTTTAGTAAAATTGATTTAAAAAGGTTTAATTTATTATTTATTTGTTAAAATAAAATGACTAAAGTTCCAAAATAACCCTCACTTTAGGTAGAAAGTGCAAATAAAACCCTGTAAAATCATAAAGTGCCAAAACAACCCTAAATTTATGAGGTATGTGTCAATATAACCCTGGGGTACGTTGACTTCTATGGTCAACAAAAATTTTGGCCGGAAATCATAGAAATAACCATTTTTCCCCTGAAGTAAAAAGGATAAATAAATAAAACGAAAAATACTTAAATGCCCATTTTCTTCTTCAGTTCTTCTTTTTTCCTATTTTGTTCTTCCCCCTTTCTTCTTCAATTCTTCTTCTTCTTCCACATTTTCTTTTTTCCTCTGGCCGCCTAATTCTTCCCGCCAGCGTTCAAATAGGAAAGTTCGAACATGGCTTGAGTCACGACTTCTTTGGATTGGCATTGGATATCTGGTGAGAGGAATTTGACGAAACTCGGCTCCGGTCAATTTACGGAGGTGCTGGATTCATCGAAGATCGAGCGCCATTCAAACGTCGAAGACAGGCGCTAGATTTGTTAAAGCTCGGTGGTGGATCTTAGAGGAGGTGGCGTGAAGGTTAACCCCGGTGATGTGAGTGTCGCAGCTGGCTTCGTCAAAGCTCTAACGATGTAAGTGGGCACTTTACTCTGCTCCGGTGGCTTGAGGCT
The DNA here is from genome assembly GCA_032355705.1 of Rubia peregrina. Taxonomy (NCBI): domain Eukaryota; kingdom Viridiplantae; phylum Streptophyta; class Magnoliopsida; order Gentianales; family Rubiaceae; genus Rubia; species Rubia peregrina. The sequence continues at coordinate 8,071 of JAULKK010243238.1, forward strand.
GGTGAGTCGGCACTCCTGCGGCGCTGCTCCTCGCAGCTTTCCTTCGACAATGCTGTTGACAAGACACAGACCTCCAATTTTCTTGGTAAATGGTGCAGCGTCAAACGCTGTCGCCGACACCGTTGGATGGGGTTGGAATTTCATCGCTACTCAAGATAGCTTTCATCACAATTGCGGTGGTGCTGCAATGGTAGGCATCGCTGATGGGAGTTGGTGGCATGGGGTGCTGGTGATGGGGTGTTGGTGGAGAGGGTGGCGGTGTTAGTGGTAGGGGTAGCTGGTGAGGGTGGTGGTGATAGGGTAGTGATGATAGGGTAGTGGTGGAGGGGGTGGTGGTAGTGGAGGGGTAAAGTGGTAAACTATTTAGCTGAAAAGGTCAAGGGCAAATTAGCCATTCCACTTCAAGTCAACGGTCAAAATTTTTTTGTCAAAGCCTGAAATTTTCCGATAGGTTATATCGGCACACATCAGTGCAAGTTAGGGTTACTTTAGCACTTTCTAGTTTTACTAGGTTATATTAGCACTTTCAGCCTAAATTCAGCGTTAGAAAAACATTTAGCCCATATATTTTTGGTACCCAACATATGTTACAATACCATCTTTTGGCCCCCGAGACAAATACCGCGCATATTCTGCAACCAACAAATAAAAAAGATTTTTTTATTCCCAAAACTTGATTCCGGATGGTTTTTAAGTAAACCAGCATTATTTTCTTTTATAGCCAGGGGTATTTTCATAATTTCACTAATTAAAAACCTTCAATCTCTCTTCCCTAGCACTGTAGGCTCCACTCGTCTGAATATTATCCGTAAGTAGAGCTGTCAATTGCTAAACCAATTTTTTTAACCGACCCGACCAAACTCAACCCGAACCTGATTCTGACCCGTAAAATATTTATCCAAACCTGAACCGGACTCGACCCAAACTCAACCTGAACCCGATTTTGACTTGATAATCTGGGTCCAAACCCGAACCCGACTCGACCCAAACTCAACCCAAACCTAACCCAAACCCGATTCTGACCCGATAATCTGGGTTCAAACCCACACCCAACTTGACCCGAACTCAACCCGAAATCCGATTCTGACCTGATAAATTGGGTCCAAACCCGACTCGACTCGAACTCAATCTGAAATCCGATCAGGACCTGAAAATCTAGACCCTAACCCAACACGACCAAATCAACCTGAACTATTATTCCGACCCAAAAATAATTCAATCGGAATACGTTTAAACTTGAACACAGTTCAACCTTGCGTATAATCAACTTGTAACCGATTCAACCCGAGAAATAACATACATAACTCGATCCATAATGAACTAGGAAAATAACTGACAATTAGATTGATCCATATTCACTCTAAATTTGACCATATGTGTAGTAATTTATTTAGTTCAAAATATTTGGAACTTTGCGGTTGGGCATATATGAGTGAACGGAGGGGTCTCAAAAGTCAACACTGATTACTTCTACACAATATTGGGAAATTACCCGTGTGTCAAAATTGTGTTACCTCATAATCCATCGCTTCAAAATACAAGACTTTTGTTATTCTTGCCTAAATATAAAAATATTAGATAAATGTTTTTTTGTTAAATGTTAGAAAACGCTAGTATATGTTCTAGAGTGGCTGATACCGTAACTCATTTTTCAATGCCTTTTTCTTTCCTATTCTAGCTTTCTTTCCGATCCGACCTAACAAACAAATTTCGATATTTTCCGACCCAACCCAATTCAACCTGACCCGACAAACAGATTTCTACCCAATTCGACCCGACCCGAACCCGACCTAAACCAACCAGCAGACTTCGATCCGTTTCAACCCGAACTTGTTCTGACCCAACCCGAACCCGACCAGACCCGACCAACAGATTTTGACCCTTTCAACACGACCTGTTTCAATCCGAACCCATTTGACCCGAACTCAAATTTGATCTGAATAACCGAATTGACACCTCTATCCGTAAGAAAACTCTTAGCCGACTCTTCCTTGACAAAAATGCCACAAGCAGCGTCAATTGTAGCAGAATTTTTAGCATTCCCGGTGGCAGAGCCATTACCGCAGACATTTCCCCATCCGAATTCTTGATCTTCAGCTTTGTATTCCTTCTGCAAGGATGTGCCTTGTTCTCCAGCCTTAAGGCAGTGAAGTTCCTCATCGAGGAATTGTCGTACACCTCCTCATCGTCATAATTCCAGGAATGGACTGGCACCGTCAAATGGCTATCCATTCTCTTTCAATTGATTATTCAGTTTCACCGACTTTTTTTAGCTGAATTATTCAGATATCATTGAATTGAAGGAAGTGGAAATTAGGGTTCCGTTGGTGCCCAATTCGCTCGGGGATGGCAAATTGGGTACCAACGACGTTGTAGGATTGTTACTGTAGTATCGCAAGACAAAATGTGAAATTTGTTAAATTAGTTGAGATGTTTTAAAGGTTTTTAACCAATAAAATTATGAAAATACCCCTGGTCATATCGAAAAATAGTGCTGGTTTACGTAAAAATCACCTGAAATCTAGTTTGTGGACCAAACAAATCATTTTGTATTTGATAGTTGTTGAATATACACGGTATTGGGATCGAGAACCAAAAGATGGTATACTAAAAATAATTTAGCCAAACAAAATTGTACAAGTGATAGGTAATTCGGAGTTAATAATGAAAAGAACAAATGACATCAGTGGCTCTCAAAATATACCCAGTGTTCACCTTTGGCCCTCCACTTTTAACCCCATATGGACTAATAAAAATAGCAACTTGTACCCCTTCTGTCGGGTCAAACCATTAAGATATGGTCAAAGCGTTAATTGTAGGGGTAAAATATTAATTTCCATTTCCATTTTTATTTTATCTTTTATCTTATTCTTTTCATTTTCTACTACGCTCTCCAACCCACTTTCCTCTTCATCCCACCACCAACACCGCCTCCCCACTTCCTCACCCTTTGGTTCTTCTTTCAATGGAAAACGCATTGTTGCAGTTACGGGATCCACCATCGTCACTGGAAATCTTCTGTACCATTACCTTCGTCTCCATCCCGTTCATTATCATCCCCATTGACATTTTTGTCCATCTCATCGCCTCACCCAGAAAACCCGATGGCATCTTCTATCATGAATCTTCAACAAATTTGAAGAAGTCGACTTCCATCACAAATTTTAGAAAATAGAAAAAGCTAAAAATTGAGGGAGACACCAGCAACGGAGATAAGCATAATAGTTGATGAAATCGGTGGTTAATTCGATGGCAGCTCTGATGAGAGGCCAGAGAGGAGGAGCTCTAGCGAAATTCGATTGCACCCTTAGCGAGAGGCAGAGAAAAATAAGGGTTCTATTTTTTCCTTCAAAATTTTCAATATCTTTCAGTGGTAGAGGGAGGTTGCCGGTGGTGGAGGGTGGTGTGGGAATTAAGGTTTAGGGAGCTGGAGGTGGCGAAATGGGGAAGGAGAAAGTAGGGATGACAGTGAGGTGGGTTTTGGTGGAGGTCCACCCCGCATCCGTTCCAATGGGTTGGGTATGGGTATAAAAATGATGTCCGCCATAGGTAGTGTGTTGGGCATGGTTAATAGTTCACACCCTCCTTGCCCCCACTAAACCCATTATATACCCGCTAATTTCTTATAAAATAAATTATAATTTACCCATATTGCACGTATCTTACCTATAATATTTTCTTGTAAATACATATATTAATTTTAATAAGAAAGTTACTATTAAAAGTGGATTTTAGCTATTTTTTGAGACATAGATGAGATGAGTACAATGGGTATGAAGTGGATAGGGATATCTAAGTGGGTGATGGGACTAGTATGAATTTTTATAATACCTGATGGGGCAGGGTGGATATTAAAGGGGGTTTAGGAGGGTATAGGTATGTAAATTTTAGAAGGCATGGGTATTGAGGTACCATAATCTGTACCCACCTGCTTCATTGTTATCCGTAGGAGAAGAGTAATCGGTGGCTGTGAATAATGAGTTGAATTTTGCAATTGTCCAAATGAAACGGTGAAAGCGGTGGTCGGCGGCAGCGCTGGAACTGGGGTTTCAAGAACTGGGGAAAGGTAAGGTAGGAACGAAAAATAAAAATAAAAGTAAAAAAGAAAAGAAAAGAAAAGGAAAAAGTCAATTTTACCCTTAAAATTGAGGTTTTGATATAATTTAACGGTTTAACCTGACGAAATGGCCACAATTCACCCTTGTGTAAGTTTAGGGGCCTAAAGTATGTGAAAAAAGTGGAGTTCCAAAGGTAAACGATGGGGATAGTTTGAGGACCACAAAAGTCATTTGCTCTAATGAAAACTAATTAATAATATTTCTTGCTCTGATACCATAAAAATTTGCAAGTTTGTTGATTTCCAAATAGTAAAATATGATAGTTTTATTAACAATAAGTGTTGCCCTTTATAAGCCAAGTACGAATTAAGTCACACTTTAAAAAATTGTATAATTTCTACAACTAACCAAATGTTTTGCAGATTTTGTGGAATACAACAAATATGCAAACTAATAGGTAATGTATTCGCTCCTAACATCAAATAATATGAAACATAGTCGCCCATGTGCTGGTAAAACTCATATCGATAGGTAACTCCACCAGCTGAGGGCGGCTGGTGGCGAGTATGAGTCGTGCAGCCGCTATTGATACCACGATATCTTTAGTAAGAATGAAGACTTTAGAGTGTTTGGAAAAATCTATGAAGAGAGGATGAAGCATTGTCATGCTCCACATATGAAAGTTCAGGATTGCGTGAAATAAAGTTTCTCCATTGTTACCGTGAGATGTAGAGATCGTACAAAGTTATTGTTTGATATTGTCTACATCCTTACAGAGATAGAGTATAATGTGTACCACGTGGCCATAAACTTTCAGAGTCCAAAGCATTCCAAGTACTGTGTTTATGTAGGCCTGAGAAGGCTATCATATGGTTATTATAAACCATTTTCATGTGCTAATGTTGTAATGCTTGAAGCAGGAATACTACATAAGGCAGAAAAGTAAATTGAGTCTGGACGAGGATGTTTAGAAATGGGAGAAAATCACATGAGAATCAATTTACCTAACGGTCCAATATAACTAAAGGTTTGGATAGTAAAATTGCCAAACAACTTTTAGAGTTATAATCATAATTTCTTGTGTGATTATTTATTAGTAATCTTGATTTGAAGAATTTTAATTCATTATTCATTTGCTAAAATAAAATCATACAATTGATAGGCAATTTAGAGCGAAAAATGAAATGAATAATATTTCTTGCTCTAATACCATAAAAACATCAATGCATGCCTGATTTTTGAAGAGTAAAATATGATAATTTTATTAGCAATATATGCTGCCTTTTATAGGCTGAGTACTGATTAAGTCAAACTTAACAAATCCCTATGATTTCTATAACTAACATAATGTTGTGCAGATTTTGTGCAATACAAAAAATTATGCTAACTAATAGAGAATGTATTCACTCCTAACGATAAAAACATTGTGTAACATAGTCACTCTTGTGCCGATAGAACTCATATTTATAGGCGACTCCACCAGCCGATGGCAGCTGATTGAGACTATGAGTCGTGCAGCTGCTCTTGATACCATGACAACTATAGTAAGGATAAAGACATCAAAGTTGGTGGAAAAATCTATGAAGAGAGGATGAAGCATTGTGATTCTCACATGTGAAAGTTGAGGATTGCAAGGGATAAAGTTTCTCCATTGTTACCATGAAGATGTAGAGATCATCCAAAGTTGTTGTTTGATACTGTCTGCACTCTTACAAAAATGGAATATAACGTGTACCATGCTGCCATAAACTTTGAAGAGTCAAAAGCATTCCAGGTACTATTTTTATGTAGGACTGAGAAAGCTATTGTATGGTTATTATAAACCATTTTCATGTTCTAATGTTGTAATGCTTGAAGCAGGAATACTACATAAGGTACAAAAGCGAATTGATTCTAAACGAGGATGTTGATAAATGCAACTAGCTAAGTGTCTCAGTGCAACTACAGAAAGGAGAGTTTCTCATGTGAGTTTCTCTCGTTTGTTCCTTTTAATTATTATCGAACTTGTATCCAACCCATATGTACGTTTACCGCCCGTCCTGTGCATAATGATTTCAAATAAATTTAAAGGGATTTAAATGGTTTTTGTCTTTAATTATTTATTCTTAATAACTCAAAGCCTTTTGTGTTTTATGGGTTCAACATTTTGTTCCATCTACTATAAATACACCTTTAACCTATCGGTCAAATATAACTAATGGTTTGGATAGTAAAATTATCAAACAAATTTTAGAGTTATAAACATAATTTCTTGTGTGATTAGTTTTTAGTAAACTTGATTTGAAGAGTCTTAATTCATTATTTATTTGTTAAAAGAAAATCGTACAAGTGATAGGTAATTTAGAGTGAATAATGAAACTAATGAATAATATTTCTTACTCTGATACCATAAAAACAATTCCACGTATACTTGATTTCCGAAGATTAAATATTATATTTTTATTAACAATATTTGTTGCCTTTTATAAGCCAAGTACATATTAAGTCGAAATTAACAATTACCTATAATTTCTGCAACTAACATAATATTGTGAAAATTTTGTGCAATACCAAAAAAATATTTTAACTAATAGGGAGCGTATTCACTCCTAACAATAAAAAATTATGTAACATACTCGCTCTTGTGCCGGTAGAACTCATATCTATCGGCAACTCCACCAGCTGATGGCGGGTGATGGAGACTATAAGTCATTCATATACTCTCAATACCAGGACATCTTTAGTGAGAATGAAGACATCAAAGTTGGTGGAAAATAAGATGAAGCATTGTGATGCTCAACATGTGAAATTTGAGGATTGCGTGGAATAAAGTTTCTCTATTGTTAACGTTAGATGCAGAGATTGTCCCAAGTTATTGTTTGATACTGTTTTCACTCTAACAGAAATGGACACAGCCATAAACTCTGAAGAGTCCAAAGCATTCCAGGTACCATGTTTATGCATGCCTGAGAAGGCTATCGTATGATTATTATAAACCATTTTCATGTGCTAATGTTGTAATGCTTGAAGTAGGAATACTACATAAGAGCATGTACGGTGGTGCTCTAAATTGGGTCTAAATTAAAAATTGAGACAGAACCGAGACAATAAAATCCCACAGTGGGGGTGATGGAGATCAGGATACGACTACCACCATAAATGAAGACATTCCACGTATTGTTCAACCATTCAAGGGTTATGTTCGTGATCCTCTAAGCGACATGGGTGGACCTATGACAAGGTCTAGAATGAAGCTTAGAGAT
>JAULKK010243347.1:0-15369 GCA_032355705.1 Rubia peregrina
GTGGGAAAAAAGTACAACAATTTTCATGTTGGGGGTTGCTGAACAAGAAGGCAATATGGTAGGTAAAAGCCTGCAAACTTATCCCAGTTTAAAGAATGGAAAAGAGCACAGGATCACAAAAATAGAAACGTACATGTTCAGATTTAGAAACAGGCGGAGGCTTCTTCTTCCTCCTGAACAAAATGGGCGAAATCTCATCAATCAGCTCCTTGGGCTTCCTCTTGCGCTTACCCTGTAAACAAAACCCAGATCTAACAACAGCTCCGACAAATCGAACAAGGAAACAAGAATACGAGGAACGGTACCAGGTACTGGTCGACGGCGGGAGTTGGCGGGGGTAATTCAGGGGTGATATTATTATCAACACTGTCGGCCGGCACCAGCCATTGATGATGATCCTCCTCCTCCTTGACAGGCGCCATTTTCAGGACTTCCTCAACATCACCGACATCAAGCGCTTGTCGGTTTTCTTGACATTGGAGTTCAGGGGGGCTTGGAGGCTGAACTGGCTTTATCTTCAACCTCATCTTCAGAGGATCAAAGCTGGATAAACCAGGTGGAAATATGGAATCGAGATGGGTTTTTTGCGAAGGAATTTGGCGTGATTTGTAGGCGGAAATGGTTGCTTTGGGGAATGGAAATACGGGAAGGGAAAGAAGAGTGAAGAAAACCTGGGGAGATGTGGGTGCGGTAGCCTTCACAATGTACTCGTTCCCATTTCCCTTTTTCCCCCTTTTCTTTAAGATTTTTTTACAAGGGTTTTTGTAAAATTACGGGCATTGTAGTGGCCTCAAGAGAAGATAAATCCGAGGATTTTTACCTAACTGTTGTAATCTAGAATGTCTGAAATTGCTGAGATCTACAAAACCTGTGAATCTTCTTCTTCTTCTTGATCTAAAACATGTCCTGCCTGATTCAGTCGTTTAATATTCAACATGCTCTGCTTTTACCTACTTTTTTTATCTCTCTTTCTTTCGCCATCGCTACATTTTGGGCTGTGTTTATCTAGTTAAACGTCGAAGACTTAAAACTCTCATCCACAAGTCAAATTAAACATGACTTTTCAACACGGCCTCGGGGAGAAGGAACAGCCCCAGCCCAGGTCTTCGTGTAGGGTTTTATCCCCTGAATCAGGTGCCCAGATGGCTACAGTTCGGCCCTGGATCTTTCGGACGCTATCTTTCTCGTTTAACTCCGAAAAGGCGAAAACCTGATGCCACAGATTACAAAGCTTCTTGGATATGAAAATGGTGAAGTTCAATATGAGCATTTTGATAACCTGAATGTCTTCAGGGCTACGAATCTCTACTCCTCTCGCATCCAAAAACTTGGCCATGTTTCTTGGCTTAGCGGAAACGTAAACATGTCCATAATCTCACAGTTGATCTCACTGGATAATCAACTCTGCAGACCTAAGTAAAGCAGCGAACAACTGTTTCCATCGCCATGGCTTTTCCGTGTGCAGATCCGGTCGCCTGATATTGAATCGAGGAAATATGTGATGGTGTAAAATGTCAACCTTTGGTTTATGGAATCCAGGAATCATGGGGAATTGAAAACAGGTGGATTGTATTTCGCTGTCTCCGTGGAAAGTCCGGCCGAATAACTTATGGCATCTTTTTCTTCATTATCTGCGTTTTCGGATTAGCTTTGCAGGAATATTTGGTTTTTTACTTGGGGCGATTAATGGGTTGGGGAGAGGACAGTGGAGTGGATCCATATACGTATACGTATACGTATTTTGTATATGTAAAATTATAGTATACTCAACCCATTCATGTGTAAGGTTACTACTGCATTATATTTTCGTCTATTCAACTAAAAGTGTTTAGAAATAAGAGGAAATTGTTTTTATAACCCTACTTACTTGACATAAGTGTCAATATAACATTTTGATAACTGAAATTACATACATAACCCTACCAAATTGATGTAAATGTCAATATAACATTTTTCAACATCTGAAGGTCGGATTCAATGGAAAAGATAATTTTACTTATTTACGAATGTGCTGATAAAATCCTATAAATTTTAAAAAAATGTGTTGATATAATCATATAAGTTTTAAGAATGTGCTGATATAACCTTATAAGTGGTCCAGCGGCGGTCCGACAGAAATCTGGCGGCGATCAGTGGTGGTCCGGCGAACTCAAATTTAGATTTTAACACTAAGGGTATTTTGGACATTTTACATGTAGTCAACATTGGACAATTAAAGTCAATGCTGAAAATGGAGTCTGGGGGTTATATTGGCACTTACATTAACTAGTTAGGGTTATTTTTGCACTAAAAAATTATTTGAGGGTTATATTGGCATTTATGTCAAGTAGGTAGGGTTATATTGGTATATATCCCTAGAAATAACCCAACCTTTATTCTTAAAGTGTAATCAAACCCTACAAAATGAGAAATTGTCAAAATAACCCTAACTTTTAGAGATAAGTATTGATCTAACCCTGGACATCATTGACTTCGATTGTCAACGAGAATTTTGGCTCAAATATAATTATATGACTATTTTACCCCAGATTTAAAAAAATGCAAAAGGGACAAAAATGCCCTTGATTGTGTTCTTGGGCTTAGCTTCAGATTTCCTCAATTTATGCCTTTGCTCCTTCCTCTCTCCACCTTCGCTCCGCCGCCGGCTCCCGCTCTCTCTCCCAGACGCCTTCGCCTTCGACAACGGCACAACCTACTACTGCTATATCCGCAAAGCAAGGGTTATGTTTTTATTATTGTTGTTGATGCTCTGCGGAGTGGAGAATATAGGGTTAGGTTTCGATGATGTAGGAAGCGTCGTTGCGACGACGAAGGAGTGGAGAAGGCCGGAGACTTGCTCGTTTCAGTGGCTCTGGGCGGATGCGATTGGGTTCATCGTCTTCCATACCCGCGGAAATTGTGTTGTTTCTCTAATCTTGAGTGTGAGTGTGTGAGAGAGAAAGTGATGTGAGGTGGTCGAGGTGGTGGCAGGCGGAAGAGGTAAATGAGGTGGTGCGGGTGGAGTAATTGGAGGTGGTGGTGAAGGTGTTGGAAATGGAAAAGGGCGGTGTGAATGGGGGAGGCGCTGGTGGTGTTGGTAGATGCGTGAGGGTGGAGGTGTAGAAAGTGGCGGTGTTGGAGGTGGAGCTAGTGGCAGCATAGGAGGTAGTGTTGGTGGCGATGGGGTGGGGTGGTGGCAAGGCGAGGTGGTGGATAGGTGGTGGCGGGGTGGCGGCGGCTGACAAGAGGTAGAGTTAGGAAGAAATGCGTGTTTTTCAGTTTTTTTTATATTTTATGCTTTTTTGTTTTAAAACAGGGGTAAGATGGGAAAAATAATTCAGATTTTAGGAGTAAGGGTATTTTTGTCATTTCTAATCTGGTCAACTACCAAATAGGTGAGTCATGACCGGAATGTGGCTGAAATGTTATATCGACACAATTCATCTTAAAGTTATTGTTAGTTTAGCATTTTATGGTTTTATAGGGTTATATTGACACTTTCACCCTAAATATTGAGTTAGAAAAACATTTAACCAAGATTTTTATTTCTTATTTTAGTTGAAATTTAGTCCAGTCATTCCAATCTCTCACACACCCTGCCATATCAACATGCATAAATTTAGTAAGTGTAAACAATTATTGGAATGAATGAAGTATATTATAATTTATAATTATTGTGCAAGAATATTAAGATCAAAAATAATATGATTGAATTACATGTTCAATAAGCGTACGTTTATCATAAACACGGTATTTTCTCTATCATAGATTGAACTACACATTTAATAATAATATTATTATATATGATATTATTCTATTCGTTATAATAATTAATTATCTAAAATTATTTTTTCATGCAACATTATTATAATAGCAAAGTCTTTGGAAAGATAGTAATTTCATAGGTTTATGTAAAGATGGAATTTAATTGAAATAATAAAAATTTAAAAGGTTTTAGTTGTAATATTAAATTTTATTATGCAATGTGCAATTGTTATAAGTTTATAACCAGACTAATGCAACACAAAAATTTTACATCCATTTCTTCTATATTTGTAGTTTAAACCTAAGTCTTTTCATCTCTTATAGAAAGACCGTCTTTCAAGAGACAAATTCTATTATAATAGTTAAATATATTAATAATTAGGCAAACTTTTGGGAAAGTCCGTCTTTCCATAAGCCTGTGAAAATGCGAGGTTGAATTATAATTATGCAAAGGTAAAAGGTTTTAATTGTGATATTGAAAATTTATTGTGCAACAGTTATAAATTTATTATGCAATGTGCAATAGTTATATGTTTATGACTCGATTAATGCAACACAAAAATTTTACCTTGATTTCTTTTAATTTGCAATTTTAATTGTAATTTTTATATAATTTATAGAAATACCGTGATTCAAATAATTAAACACTTTTTCGAAAGCGTGAAATAGATTCTTGCAAAATTGTTTGGAACGGTGGATATCAACTTTAATCTAAGATTTGGGCTTTATGTGACTGAGGCTATTGGATCAGATCTTTGGGCCCAGTTGAAATGTGTAATGAGACGGACTTTAGTGGTCTTCACTCCATGTGAGATCTACGTCAACCTGTCCATTTCCAACATATCTCTCCATGTCATTTTAATTTGCTTCTTCACTTCTAGTCAAAATTATTCCTTAGTGTTAGTTTAGAAGTAGTCTTAGCGGGGAGAAGGTCGAAGCCGTGCGACATCCGACGACGGACGAAGGACCAGGAACCGGAACGGAGCTAAGGACAAGGGACCGAGCAAACCGATGGAGAAAAGGTTTTGCGGATCTGGATGAGGCGGAAACAGACCAAGGAGATGGAGAGTTTGCAGAAACCAGCCGTCGAACAAGACGACCGGTGATGGCCTCGCATCCGACCGATGCGCAAAACAGGGAAGACGCATAACAGAGCCGACGAAACAGAACAAGAACCCGGATGAAGCAGAACAGGGACGACGGGTCCAAAGAACGCAAGTCAATCACAAACATCCGGTCAACACGCAGGTCAACCACGGTCATTGGTGGTGATCTGGTCGATTCTGGCGAACCGGTCAACTCAAGCGATCGTGTCAACACCAGATAACCGGTCAATGACAGCGATCGGACCAACGGTGGATGTTAGGTCAACAAACGGGTCAATAATCATCGAACGGTTAATGAACGGAGCACGGTCTACGGAGATCAATGAACGAAACATGTTGCAACGAACGAAGCACGGTTAACGTCGATCAACGAATGCAAGCACGATCAATGAAGCGAGTTGGGTCATTGAGCGGAGCACGGTGGATAAGGACGATTAAGGATCGGTTATTGAACGGTCAACGAACGCAAGCACGATCAATGAAGCTGCATGGTCATTGAATGGAGCACGACGGTCAACGACGTTCAAGGAGCACGGTCAACGAACAGAGCAAGTTCACACGGTCAACGAACAGAGCAAGTTCACACGGTCAATGCACGATGGTCAATTTCCGGACGATGGTAATCAACAACCCGGTCAACATCGGCCAAAGAAGCTCTGTCAAAGCATATAATGTCCCGGTCAAATGCGAACAAAGTCCGGAGAGTTCATTAGGTCAACGGCAGCGAGCGGCGACACACCACAACTTCCCACCTCATCCCTTTCGAATCACAGGCCTAAAGCACATCCAGTGTACTCTCTTTTTTTAGCTTATTCCTTAATCTTATGAGCTATTAATGAGCTACGTTGTTGCATGACTTCCCTAGATGAAAGCAGGGTTTTAGATTAACTAGTTCAGGGCGTTGTGTTCGACTGATTAGGCACAACACGGGAACCAGGCTCAACTCGGGTTCCCTCCCTAATAACTGATGATCCTTAAGTCTCTATACACCATGTTGGCTTGGAGCAAACTCTAATACACCATACCGGTGTGGAGCTCTATCAAGTGGGACACTCACCCCACCCATCCTCTGTGAGCCAATCAGGTGAGAATTATTCTCATCTTGTAATAGTTATATATTTTTGAGTCCGTCTCTTGAAAGATGGTTTTTCCATAAGTCATGGAAAGATCAAGGTTTAAAGTGTAAATTAGAAGAAATTAAGATACAATTTTCGGGTTGCATGAATCGGGTTATAAACTTTATAACTACTAGATGTTATATAATAAAACTTTAATATTGCAACTAAAACCTTTTACCTTTTATATTTTTAATTAAACCTCATCTTTCCATAAGCCTATGAAAAGACCGTCTTTCCCAAGACTTTGCATATTATATTTGAATGTTTTAAGGAAAATTGCTCAATAGAATATCAATCAAGTACATCTTCTTGGACTTTGTCTTTGCACTTAGTCGCGTATAACATGACGAAATAGCCACCCAAGCTTGAGCATGTATCTTGTACTAATTGTAAAAAACATAAATTAGTAAGACTATTGCTTCAAATTAGTAGAGTATATTGAAAATAATCATATTGGTAGAGACCGCTTTGATTTTGATCACCTCAAACGATGTTTTTTTTTGCTCGCTAGTTTCCTTCATTGCAGATTCCAAAATCTAAACGAACGCATCTGACAGTGGGAAGTGGAGAGAATTCATTCAATACACCCGCTTATTTGCGGGGACTATCAATATCAATCTCCAATGTTCTCTGAATACGAAAAAATAATTATTCTTCAAAATTTGTGGAAATGATGGTGGTAAAGAAATTGAACGTACTAAATAACCTCTCCATGTATGGGGCAATGAAAATCTTCTTATCCTTCCGGCCGAGGCATTTGCGAATGTAGTCGATGCTCTCTTGTTTAGTACAACCAATTTCTTGTATCATGACCACATGTATCCAATCCATACCTTCTTTTGATTATTGGTTAAAAAAAACATGTACCTTGAGAATTTAAAATTAGGCATTATTTGTATGCATAGTGTAGACCAACATCATCGCTTGATTAACTCGCTCACATAGCCATAGGTCTTCAAAATCACTCCATAACGCCATGGCTTCATGTTTGCATCTGAATACGCATTCATTTATCAAGAATGCGTTTATTGAGTTTTGATCATGGGGTTGTAGCCAATTATAAAGCACACGTATGAAGTGAGGTGACTCTCGAAGGACGTGTGCTCTTACCAATGGAGGTCTAGCCCTAGTTGGTGTTGTTGGAACCAATTTAGGGATTGATTTGACCGATTTTTGGGCTGTTTTCACCGGTTTGGTTATGTAGGCCTTATTTCCTTCAAATGTCGATCCTTGATAGGATGAGCGTATATAAGTTTATGGGACCAAATAAGAAACATTCCCCAAGCGGGCCAACTTTCTAGCATTCTCCATCCGGGATTGGCAAGGGCCACCCATCACCAAATGATTCTCTAAGGAAAACCTCAAAAGATCGTCCACAATAGGTGTGGAGTGTGATGTTTCATTAACTCATGCAAAACTTCAACGGCTACATGGAATGATCTACCGTATATGTCTTGAACAATGTATAATTCACACAGACATGATGTCTACACCACATCCAAAATAGGTATTAAATATGAATGTAAATTCTTAGGGACATAAAAATTAGTATTAAAAAGGATCGATTGTAGCCTTTTCAATTACAAGGATGGCATTGTCGAGATTGTCGAATTTGAACAATTACGTGTCGATCTTAGCTTTTGAAAATTACCTTGCGATTACCTCAACATCTCTGGGAGAATGTCGTGAACCCCGAGATGGCGGTGTCCAATCGGGCATCAAGTCCTCTAAGTTGTCCGGTAGAACTAGCACGGTGTGTTGGACCAACTTTCGAATTAGAAGGTCTTGTTTCTCAATTCATTTGTCTTGGAGTTGGATTTTTTTTTTTTGCAATGTATGGATTCTTGAGGGTTCAGCTCCATCGTAGGACCGCATGATACCTAATACCTCCCGTTGGGTCAAGAAACTACCTATGCCCCCAGCACGGCCGGGTGATCAGATTTTTCTATGGCTTCACAAAGGATGTCGTATTTATCCCTTGGAATGAATTGCCCTTACAATTGATCATTCTTCAATTTTTCCTAAGTAGAAACATAAATAGAGAAACCTTTGTTATTTTGATATACCCGTAATAGAATGCAAATTAATAATATATTCACATAAAAATTTACGTACCACTCTTTTAGCAATTTTTTCTCGTCATCCTTAACACGTGCACCATCTTTATTTTGTTGGTCTTTAAGAAATAGATCACGCTTCTCAATGTCATTCACACTGATCGGTTGAACCAAAACCCTTGCCTCATTTTCTGTCATCCCACCATCTATTCTGATTAGCACATCTTGTTCTAGACGTTCTTTCACTAGCTCGATTGCCGACAAGACATAACCCCCACGGCTCAAACAGTGGGGAATTACATTATTATCGGAAATCCTTTATTTATCTTCCTTTGTACCATAAGTTAGGATGTTAGTTTCATGTTATCACTATATACATTTTAATCTAATTAATCATACTAATAATTTATATATTTAATTAATGACGTTATTACTATTCTCCAATGACCTTTTCTTATGAATCTCTCAGCTCTCCAGTTGAATGTGCATATAAGTTACCCGTGGGTGATCACCTTTCTTATCACTAAATATGTAGTCTCGTGAATCAATAACAAATTCATTAATAAAAATAATTCTTTCAGGGTATCAGATCAATTTCTGATCATAAATCCTAAACCCTAATTTTTTTTATTTTTCGTTCGGTTGCCTCTCTCTCTCTCTCTCTCTCTCTCTCTCTCTCTCTCTTTTCCGGCCAATCAAACCACCAACTGATTTGGTGAACTTCCAATTAATTTGCAATCATATTTTGGCAAAAACTTGCCAATGAGTATTCAATTTTCTTCGGTGCCTCTCTCTGTTCTTCTCCCTACTGCAAATCTCGGCGGGCCTCAAACTTTTCTCGGCGTTCAAGTTCTCAGGCTTTCCTTCTTCGGCCTATTTTGCTTTTGTCTCAATCCAGCAACAGCTTCATCTCCATCTCCCAAGCTTCGTCGCCATGAAAATCGGACTCTTCTCCGCCCCCACCCTCAGACGTCTTCACTCAGTGCACACCTCTCGGAGGCTTCTTCCTCGATGTCTTTGTGAAATTCAGCATCTTTATAAGTAGTTCAAAATATTTATCAGCAGTTCGGCATATTTTTGCAGAAGTCCCGTCCACCAAACAACTACAACGCATGAAATCCATGCCTACCATGGTTCACATACGTATACGGACACGCGTGTGACGTGCACACACCCCAGTTCCTCTCGGCACGTGAGTTGAATGCGCCTAACGACTCTAGCTCCCATCTGCCCATCTTTGCATGCGTGGGGAAAGTTTTTTACTTTTGTTAATTTCTTATTTGCTCTCTATGATATGATTCATTTTGGTTATTGACGGTGTGATTTTTTTAAATATACTGGCCTTTCTCATCATCGATGACAAGATGGCTCCAAGTGGATTATAGACTCTGACACCACAAAACACATGACATTGTCCCCCGCTGTTGTTGATCATGTGACAGCTTATAATAGTTCTTCTTGTGTCTATGTTAGTAATAGTTATCAACTTCCTATTACTCATGTCGGTGATTCTCAGATTTCTAAGTCTTTTCCTCTTTATGATGTACTTATTGTGCCTGATATCACTATAAAAAAATCTTTCGATTAGCAAAGTAACTTGGGATTTAAATTGTATTGTTTGCTTTGATGATTTCTCATTTATTATTCGGCATAAAGTCACTAGAGAGACCTTGGGTCACAGTCATATTGAAGATAACATTTATGTTTTAGACTATAGTACATATGTTTTGTTATCTACTGTGGAATCAAATAAGTTGTGTGCGTCTTTTAAAATTTGGCATGCTAAACTTGGTCATGTTCCATATTCTGTTAATTCTGGTTTGCATGCTTCTGGATCCTTATCCGTCTCATCGATTTTGCCCAAACCTACCCTTTGTGATGCGTGTGAAAAGGCTGATGATAAATGTGTTACTATGGTACTTGATCTAGTTCATTATGACTTGTGGGGACCCTCTCCTATTTTATTTGTCAATGATTTCTCCTACTATGCTATTTTCCTTGATGATCATTCCCTGACTCTCATGGCTTTATCCACTGCTTCGTAAATATGATTTATCGCGAATTTGAGGCTTTTGTGGAGAACCATTTCTCTTCCACCATTAAGGTGTTTCAGAGTGATGGGGGACTGAGTTCGTAAATGATCGCTTACGCTCTCACTTTCAGAAAAATGATATTCACCATCAGATTTCTTGCCCGTATACTCCTGAGCAAAATGGCCTAGCTGAGCACAAACACTGCCATATTTCTGAGATGGGCTTGTTTATGTTATACCACTGTCATGTCCCTTTCTCCCACTGGCCTCACGCCTTTGTTGCAGCCGCTTATACCATAAATCGGCTGCCCACTCATTTTCTTGGCGCTTATATCATATGAAGTTATTAATGGCCGAGTTCTCATATACACGAACTTCCTATATTTGGTTTTCATGTGTGCCCTTGTCTTCGGCCATAAGCAGCTCACAAACTCGCTCCTTGCAGTTTACCCTGTATATTTCTTTGTTACAACTCCCAGTACAAGGGATATTGATATTTGGATCCTACTTCTAGAAAAATATATGTCACCAGACATGCTCGGTTTGAGACACTTCATTCCCTTATGTCGATGGTTACTTCAGTATCTTCGTTCTCTCTGAATGTCTCTACTTTTTTGGATCAGCTGATATTCCTATATCTTCCATGGTGACATCTCCTCCTGCTCGGCTTGTTACTTCAGTTGCTAGCCCTCATGACTCATCGATTCTATCTTCCTCACCAACTACGACACCTTGTTCTATCTTCTCTACCAATTCAGACCATCCAGTGGCCACTCTGACGCATCCTTCTCCACCTATCTTTCCATTGACCAGCTCACCCGTTTTGCTAGCCTCATCACCGGCCCCTTCGGCGGTTGTGACTGTTTCTCTAGTCTCTCCACCTAGACCTTGTCCTCATTGGATGGCTACTCAGCCCACGAGTGGTGCTATTCAGCGCAGAGATTATTCTGGCATTCTTGCTCATGGTCTTCTTACTTCTTTACTTGCCCAGACAGAACCTACATATTATCGCTCGGCCCTTCAGGATCCAGCTTAGGTTTCAGCTATTGATGGTGAGATAGCGGCTCTTTGTGGACAACACACCTAGGATTTGGTTCTGCGGTCATCGGATGTTAATATTATTGGCTCCGAGTGGGTCTATCAGCTGAAGTATCATCCCGATGGCACGGTTGATTGCCATAAGGTCTGTCTCGTAGAACAAGGTTTTTCTCAGATCTCTGGTTTAGACTTTGACCACACCTTTAGCCCCGTGGTTAAAGCCTCCCACATTTGTACAGTTCTTGTTTTGCCACTATGTGCTCATGACCTCTCACATTCGTACAGTTCTTGTTATTGCCACTATGTGCTCATGGCCTCTTCATCAGCTAGATGTCAAGAACATCTTTCTCGATGGCGTACTCGATTCTCCGGTTTATATAGGTCAACCAGTCAGCTACAAGGACCCGTTTCACCCAGATTATTTATGTCGCTTGCAGAAGGCCATTTATGGTCTTAAGCAAGCCTTCAGCGCATAGTTTCAGTATTTCAGCATCTACTTGGTTCAACTCGGTTTTCAGTGTAGCTCGGCTGAGACTTCTCTATTTATTCTATCTTTGGGATCATTTTTGTTGTACTTGTTAACAATACGACTCTTCTTCAGTAGTTCATTGACTGCACGCATCGGGAGTTTGCCATTAAGGCCCTTGGTGCTCTTCATTACTTCCTTGGCTTGGATGTTTCACCCATTCTTTGGATCTCCTTCTTGGCCAGGCCAAGTACGCTAGAGATATTATTACTTGTGCCGGGATATTTGATGCGGCTCCAATTCCCACTCTATTTGTGCCCAGTTCTCAGCTCTACAGCAGCACCGGTCCTCCATTCCATAATCTGACACTCTATCATTCTCTGGTCGAGGCTGTCTAATATCTGACTATTACTTGTCCAGATTTGGCTTTTTCAGTCAACATGTTTAGTAAGTATCTTCAGAATCCTCGAGATGATCATTTTGTTGTAGTTACTCAGATTCTCCAATATGTTTGACGCACTTTGCACTTTTTGCTCTTCCAGCTCTCCCAAGGTGTTGGGCTATTCTGATCCTGATTTGGCCCACTGTCTTGAGACCCAGCGTTACACTTATGGTTATGTTTTCTTTCTTGGCAGAAACCTTATTTTCTGGAGTGCCAAAAAGTAACCCACTATTTCTCGTTCCAGCACCGAGTCTGAGTATCGTGCTCTCGCCAACACGGCTTCAGAGGTTGTCTGGATAACTCATCTTTTGCGAGATCTTTGATTTCCGCTTTCTGGTTCTCCACTTCTGTTATGCGATAACAGTAGTGTGATTTTCTTGGCTCTGCATCTAGTTGCTCGCAAGCTGGTGAAACACATCGACATCGACTATCATTTTGTTCTGGAGTTAATTGTGACTGGCAACCTGTGCATTGCTCATGTTCCCACTACACTCCAGATTACAGACATCTTCACCAAGGTTCTCTCTTGTCCTCTATTTGAGTTTTTCAGATTCAAGCTTTACGTCTCTGAGCATCCAATATTTTGCTTGTCGGGGGTGTTAGACTTAGTCAAATAGAGGACTAGGGTTTGTTAGAGTTAGATTTTTATTCACCTGACAACTCTCTAATGTATTCTTCTATCTATTCTCATGAATCAATAACAAACTCATTGCGGAAAATAATTTTTCACATATGCTCAAGGGCTAGCATAATCTAAGTGTGGGCATGTTTGATTGGGTTGATTTTGCCATGTGCTTTGGGTTGTTATTGAGATGAAATGTTGAGTAAATCCTTGAAATTTTATATTATTTGGAATCTTATTGCAGTTTAAAGATTTGGAGGTTGAATTGTCAAGTTGCTGCTGTTTGTGGTCGGTATCAGCATACATACCGACCAATATTCTGGAAACATGATAGAAGTGACATTTGTGCTTGAAGATGGAAGAGAGGAAAGATGGAAATGTTAGAAGAAATAATTATGATGGAGATTATTCTACTGAATTATGCCAAGTCAAAATGTAGTTGGAAAAGGATTTGGATTGATTTGAAAACTACTAAATTTTAGTAGAGGATATTTTACTATCTCTTTGAATTTTAAATAGATAAGGACTAGTGTATACCCAACCTAAGAACTAGAGACTGCTAGCCTTCAGATTCAAACCAATCTTCAACCATGAATAAACAAAGATAAAGTACACAATGTTCAGCCCAATGTTCAAGTCAACCACAAATTGATAAAGAAAGAACCATGTCTAAGTGGATTCAATCCTAAACCGAGATAAGGGAATCATGATTAGCACTTGGACACGAACCGAAAGTGTAGTAACCACGATACAATTCACGATCTTAAAACCTAGTAATGTGGAGTCACGACTACGATCAGCTGTAAATACAAGGAGACCAACGTTGGCCAGGTAAGTGAGACAAAATTGAGAAATTATAATTCTCTGAAAGAGTGTACTGACTTTATCGTCGGAGCCCTTTCCCTGGAATTACTTCCTGGATTTGTTTTGCATGATCAGGGTGTTATACCAGCTATCCAGCCCGATTGGGAATACCACAACACAGACATATTTTATTCCTTATCTATCTTTTGAGTGTATTAATTTTCCACACACTGGTTTTCATTCGTACGCACATTCGCATGCAGGTAGTCTTTTTGCGCTGAACAGTATTCACGTTGGAGTTTTTCATTATTTTATTCAGGCAATTTCCATTTTTATATTTATATTTTTATGATTAATTTAACTATGTCGTCTAGGAAAATTCATTTTTTCTGTAAAGATCAAGGAAGTATTAGCGTCTATTCTTGTGAGATCTGATTGCATATTTGCATGTGTTGTTCTTATTTATAATGTTTATGATTGCTTACATGTTATTGAGTAGTGTACAATATTTGATAGCATGTTGGTTAATGTAATACCAATTGAACCAATCATCCGTAATTGTGGTTTAAGTTCGATTAGTGGAAGGGAACAATAGTCTTAAATTAACAATCTTGCGTCAGAATTTGTTGGTTATGAATTGTATCTTTCTCACTCTTAATGCTGCTAGCATATTAAATCTATAGAGCGTGTCTTATATGTTAGTTAGAGGAAAAGTTAGTGAGACATCCTCCTGATTATCGACAAGGTAAGGAAATATTGGTTGCTTGAAACTATAACCAAATTGTGTGCATGCATTTAAAGTCACATTTGCATAAAATATTGAGATACGAAATTGATCCGAACCAGAATTTTCTCATCAAAGTTGAATCTTTTTTGGCAATTTGTAACAATTTTCTATTCTCTTTTTTCCCCTCAATTTTTAGTTTTTATTATTCAATACCTTTATCGAGTTATATTGGTTACAAATTCGCAGGTTAAATATTAAGGAAAAAAGTCTTGCCAATCTCTTGGGTGAAAAAATATTTTCCCGTAATGATTATTATTGATCATGAAGAGAATAAACAGAGAGTACAAAGTATGAATGTAGACTTGTTCTAATATAACTCTAACTAGTCAACAATATAAAATCAAATCTAATCATCTAACTGGTTTATTCTGACACCCCCCTCAAGCGAAGCGTCGGATGTTTGCCGACGCACAACTTGGATATGAAGAACTCGAATAGCGGACGAGAAAGCCTTTTGGTGAAGATATCCGCTATCTGAAGAGAAATAGGTACGTGCACAACTCGAAACTTAACGTAGGTCACCAACTCCCGAACAAAGTGATAGTCGATGTCGATGTGCTTCTCCCGCTTGTGAGCCACTGGAATCTGAGCTAAGAAGATAGCGCTACTGTTGTCACATAACATCAATGGAGGGTCGGACAGAGGAACTCAAAAATCATGAAGCAAGTGAGTGAGCCAAACAACCTCTGAAACAGTGTTGGCTAGAGCTCGGTACTCAGACTCAGTGCTGGAATGAGAAGCTATGGGATGTTTCTTGGCACTCCAGGAAATAAGATTCCCACCAAGAAAGGTAGCATATCCTTAAGTAGATCGGCGAATCTCCAAACAGTAAGCCCAATCAGCATTAGAATACCCCAATACCTCAGGAGAACTAGCGGAACGAAATGTGAGACCAAAATGAAGTTACCTCAAACATAGCTCATAATCCGCGTAACTGTCGAAAATGATCATCCATGGGGTCCTGACGATACTAACTGACTGTGTTGACCGAGAAGGCCAAGTCTGAACGAGTGATGGTCAAGTACTGAAGAGCTCCAACAAGAGAATGATACAGGGTCAGATTCCTGAACGGTGGACTGTTCTAACTATGCAACTTAGATCCTGGCATAGAGGGCATGGAAACTGGTGCAGCGTCAGACATACCAGCTTAAGT
>JAULKK010243455.1:0-38320 GCA_032355705.1 Rubia peregrina
TAATTAGTTGTCACACCTAATTATAACCTAACATCAACAAACGATAATCACATCGACAAAAAGTTAAAGGATCTCAGGTTTGACCAAAAACCTAGCAAATAATTAAACCGCAATCATAATCTAGTTGATCATCCTAGTCTAAATCATGCATTAACTACACAAGAAAGCACAAAATATACTTGATAGTTACAGTACAAAGGAGGATAAATCAAATCTCACAAATTCATACTAGAAATGCTTTCCAATTGCTCCCAAGAGTATATTTAGCATAGATTAGCTAAATCCATAACAAATCAAAAAGAATCCATGGAAAACATAAGAGAAAATGTGAAGAACAATTATGTTTTTAAGGGTTTTGGGAGTGAAAATTCGGATAAGATAAAAGTTGAATCAAAGAAGAGGTTAAAAACAGATTTAATGCTTCAGCCCAGGTTCGTCTCTGCGGGCCACAAGGCATGTCCGCATCACGTAGAGGAGCTTCCACCTGAAGATCAATTTTTTTACCATTGCTATTGGCCTCTAGCCAGGTCTACAGTTCACAGAGGAGCTGCTGCCTCTTCTTATCTGCTTCGCCATGGGTGAACCGATTATCCGTTTTAGGAGTTCTTGTAGTTGATTTTATATTTCTTGGGATTTTATATTTTATATTTTATATTTCCGCATTCCTATCGCAACAACAAGAGATTTCGCAATATGGAAATCGAGTTATTGTGTAAGGCTTTCTCTATCTTCTTATCAGGAACGGTGATCACATGGTACGAAGACTTACTAAACGGAAGTATTAAGTCTTGGGTACAGTTGTTGAATTTGATTCTGAGACACTCATCAGAAGAAAATTTTAACCAATACAATAGCCGACCTAGACAACATAGCTCAGAGAAGTGACGAAAGTCTTGAAGAATACCATAATAGCTTCGTCACTGAAAGTTTCCAAGTTCTTGATCTGTCGTTACAATCTTTGTTGGGTGCATTTACAGGGGGCAAGCGATCAGGACAATTTTATAAGGAGCTCACAAAGAACATGCTGAAAACCCATGGAATTACAAAAGATGGTTGAATAATACATGCAAACTGCAGAAGAAAGTAATCGCACGATAGGGATGGAAGCGAGGTAAAAAGAGAATAATAGAGGATCCACATATAGGCTTTATAAAGAAAGGGAAGGGGTATATCCCTTTTAAAGGAAGAGAATCAAGAGTACAAGTTACACCATTTCAAGAAACACCTTCGACAGAGTCATGAAAAAAAATCTACAAAGTCAATATAGAATTATTTTGTGAACCTACACCAATGGTAGCACCTCCAGACAAAAGATCCAGAAATACTATTGTGCCTTCCACAAGGACCATGGGCATAATCTTGAATATTTCAGAGACTTGAGAAGGAAAATAGAGGAGAGTTTTAGGAATGGCTATCCAAGCCAGTACAAGAAAAAAAATGGAGGAAACCAACAAAGCAGGGATCTCTATGGAAAAACCATGGCATAGCGAACACAAAGAGAAAGAATCAGAATATGACAGTGGCGGTGGATTACGAAGAAGATATAGCAAGTGAGGCCCCAGAAAGGATAATCTTTTCAATACATAGATCAACTGAGCCTCTATTTAATAATACTTGGAAATAGAAGGCTAGATATTCTTAAGTGCAAAAGCCTGCTGATAAGAGATTTTGTTCAGACAAGATAATCACATTTAACGAAGAGGATGTTGTTCCCAACACTTCACCTCATCATGACCCTATGGTCATTGTCTCTAAGAGAAATGCCACAGTTCATAGAGTGTTTGTGGATAATGGGAGAACAGTCGAAATACTTTTTTTATTGCTTTGATAAGTTGGGGTTCAAGTGGACTGATATAAAGAAGTTCACATCCTCTCTTGTAGGATTTACGGGGCGAGCAGAGACACCTTTAGGTAACATACGGCTGCCTGTTACCATATGTGAAAATGACAGAAATTGTACTATGATGTACAACTTCGTGGTCATGAACGCACCAAGTCCATTTAATGTTGGAGTTGTAAGGCCTTGAATGAATACAACAAAGGTGATATGGTCCCCATACCACTTAGTGATGAAGTTCCCAACTCCATAAGGAATCGCAAGAATAAGGAGAAACCAGCAAATAGCCAGACAGTGTATGGTTATTGCGATAAAGGCAAGAAAAAATGTGGACCAAACAAAAAATTTAGCACTAACTCGGATATTGGCTTTCTCAGGAAATCGAAGACTCCAATAGATCTGGGAGAAGAAACCGAAGTTATTACTTTGGATGATAAAGATATTTCTAAGTGTGTCAGGATAGGAAAGTATCTTCTAAACCAAGATAAAGAAAAAGTTATACATATTTTGGGAAGTCAGAAAGATACATTCTCATGGAATGTAAGAACATGGGAGGAGTCGACCCAGGAATTGCTACCAATTCTCTGAATATTAGTGATTCGATCGAACTAGTCAAGCAAAAGCAACAAAGCTTTGCTAGTGACAGACAAAAAGTGATCAAAAAGGAAGTTACAGCATTGCTTCGGGCTGGCATTATAATGTAGGTAATCTACCAAAGTATTTAGAAAATATAATGATGGTAAAAAGGGTGGATGCATGATGGAGAATGGGTATAGGCTTCACTGATTTAAATAGGCCATACCTGAATACTATTATCCTTTGCCTAAAATTGATCAACTAGTAGAAGCGATATCCGGTTATTATTTCCTATCTTTCTAAGATGCGTATAAGGCATATCACCAAATAATGATGAACCAAGAAGATGAAGAAAAAATGGCCTTTATAACAAGCTTCAGAGTATTTTGCTATGTGAAGATGCCATTTGGCCTAGAAAATGCAGGAGCAACATATTAAAGGGTAGTCGACAATGCATTTTTCAATCAAATAGGATGAAATCGAGAGGCGTACGTTCATGACATGGTTATCAAAAGCAAAAGGATACGCTACTTTGCACAAGACTTGAAAGAAACTATAGATATGCTAAGTTTGATTGGTATGAAGACTAACCCAAGAAATGCATAAGGTGCAGGAAAATTATTAGGATACATGGTATCCTCCAAGGGGATTGAGGCTAAACTAGAAAAAATAAAAGTGATAGTTGACCTTCCTCACTGCAAACAGTGAAGGATGTGCAGATATTAGTGGGACTGTTGGCTTTGCTTAGTAGATTTGTTTCAAATGTGGCTGAGAAATATTTCCCACTCTTTGAAGTTTTCAAGAAGGTTAAAAATTTTACCTGGAACAATGAGAGTCAAAAAGCGTATGAGATCCAATTCAAATCACAAACTGCAATAAAGACACAAACCTTAGCAGATTTCACTGTGGAGATGACAAGTAAAGATGCACGAGAGGCAGATATGCAAAAAATGTTGGAATCAACAAAGGGAAATCCATGTGGGAAGACATCGTATGGAAAGTATTCCTTGATGAAACATCTATTAAAGAAGGTTGTGCTACTGGTCAATCCAAATGAATTGGAACACATATATTCACTTTCTTTCTAATTTTCCCTAACCAACAATGAAGCTGAACACGAGGCACTAATATATGGCTTAGACCTTACAATCAGGATGAAGGTCAAAAGCTTTAAGTGCTTTAGTGATTCACATATAGTATTTTAGCAAGTGCGAGGAGAGCAGGTGATGAAGTTTTTAAGAAGATTTTTTCAGCTCATTTCTCATTTCTCAACTCGAATACTTCGATGTTCATATGTACCAAGAAGTGAAAACACAAAGGCAGACACCTTGAGAAAATTGGCAACATGTAGATTTGATTCGTTGATAGGATACAAAGATGTAAGAGTGGAGGCTTGTGTCAATTTTACAAATAGAAGAAATAAACTGGATGACACCATTAAAAGATTACTTTGCAATGGGAAAGTTGCAGAAAGACAAGATACAGGCTAGAAAGTTGGAATTACGATATCATAACTACGTTTACGAAGGGGGAATCTTATACAAGAAAGGTTTTTTTGTCTCCATGGATAAAGTGTGTAGAACCATCGCAAGTAAGCGAGATCATGAAATAAGTGCATGAAGGATTATGTGGAAAGTATCAAGGGTCTAGAAAAATTGTGATGAAGATAATTTAGGCATGCTACTATTGGCCAACTATGTTCAACGATGGAAATGAATTTTTGCTAAAATGAAAAAAAAACTGCAAGATTAATGCCCCAATATTGCATGAACCACGGGCTATTTTAATAGGAATATTTGGAGCTTGGCCATTCGATAAATGGGGAATCGACCCAATCAACCCTTTCTAGAAATGCAAAATTTCTAATTGTGGAAATTGGCTACTTCACGAAATGGGTAGAAGAGAAACCATTGGGAAGAGTCATGAAATACGTAAAAATAAAGTTCATTTGGCATAGTATAGTTTGTCGATTCGGGGTACCATAAACTATTATCACAGACAACAGTACACAATTCACAAGTGGGACCTTTACTGAATGGTGCTCGAAGTTAGGGATTGCACAAAAGTTCATGTATGTAACTCACCCTAAAGTAAATGGTCAGAAGGAGGTAACCAAAAAGAACCTATTTCAAGGAATTCAAAAAATATTGGGTGGAAAGCAAACTAGTTGGGTGGACGAGATACCCAACACGTTATGGTCGTACAGAACAACTGTTCAACAACCAATTGGAAATATGCCATATAGTCTAGTCTATGGTTATGAGGCAGTAGTACCAGTAGAAATCGGGAACTCAAGCCTTAGGGGGGTAAAATACGAAGATGATAATCCCAAAATAATGACGTTACACTTAGATGAACTGGAAGAGAAAAGACAACGGACAATGATCACAGTGGCAAAGTACAAAGAAAAGATGGCCAGAGCATATAATTGGATAGTTAAAGAGATGGAATTTCGAATTGGTGATCTCGTGCTGCAAAACAATGAAGCAAGCATGGTAGGAGAAAAAGGAAAACTAATCCAAAAGTGGGAAGGCCGTACAAGATAATAAAAGAGCATTGATCCAACTGCTACGATTTAGAAATATTGGATGGAAGTAGCATCCCCAACACTTGGCATGTGATCAACCTAAGAAAGTTCTATGTGTACGTCCAAAGTGGAGAATATGGAAAATTCAGTTGTATATGAGCAATGAGATGATCATTGGTGATGTTTTCATCTTTGTTTAGTTTTGAAGGTGATATTATCTTACATTTTAACTACCAAAAAGCATCTTCGGAGGAAATTCACTTTTGATGTTCTTTACTTTAATATTTTGAAGAACAGCCAACTGTGGCACATTGCAAACTAAATATCAAGTCTTATAGTCGTGAACAATTAAGTCTGACCAGCAAGCTACAAAGTTGTTAGAAAATGACTAGCGAAGTCTAGAAAACCAACAAAAGCAAGCAATAGATCTTGCGGTTCGAACAATACAACTTTTCAATTTTGCAAACAATAGATCTTGAAACTTCGCAACCTTAATTTTGCAAACCATATATCTTGTAAAAAGGTAGATATGCCCACAAAAAAAATATCAATGTATGCAGGCAATAGATCTTGCAGCTCCTACAATAAAGCTCTCAATTTTTTAAGCTAAAGACCTTGCAGCTTTACAAACCTAGCTACACAAGCCATAGAACTTGCTGAAAGGGAGACAGGCCTACAAAGACAACGACAAAAGAAAGCGACGGATCTTGCAAGCTCACACAATACAAACTCTTATATTTTCCAGCTATAGATCTTTAAAAAAAGGTAAACATGCCTATAAAAACAACGATACACGCAAACAATAGACCATGCTGCTTCGCACGGTAAAAGTTTAGGATCTTAATTACTAGAGCAATAGAACTTGTAGACAAATATAAAAATGAACTCGTGCAAATGCAAAAAGCATAATATTTTATATTAATCGATAGCAAACAATCTAGATTCAAAAATACAAATCAATATAACTTAGGAGTACTACTTGAAAAAATAAAAACAAAAACTACTATAGCAAATAAAAGAAAAAACTATCCACACCTTGATGCTCGAGATGACCCAGAAGATGAAGAACCATCACAATGATGAGATTTCTCTGCCTTGCGCTCTTCATCTATCATATGATCATACCACTATTTCATGTACAAGTAGGAAGGATTCCGCATTTGACCCCTTTGTTCCATATGATCGATATACCTCTTATAGTAAACCTTAAAATCAGTTATAGGACCAAAATCCTAACGGCCAAGCTGCATACTAATAACATCAACAGTGTCTTGATAATTTATTTGTAAACACCAAGTATTGTACTTCATCCTGTAGTAAGCAAATATAAGACCTAACAGACTCAGAGAAATTAATTCTCTGCTCGCCGATATTCATAGTTAGATATTCCAGGCCAGTGCAAACACGAGATAATGATGGAAGGGTCTGAAGCTTATCTTTTTAATCAACACAAGATTATTCAAGCTGGTGCACACATGAGTCAAGACGATTACAATCAGCACGAAGGTGGTCTAACTCACTACATAGTTGGGTATTTACAGTTAATTGTTCATCAAACCTATTTTGCCACCTAGCCGAGGAAGAAGAAAGATAATCACACTCATTCTATTTTTTCTTCAGTCGATCTAATAAATCGTCAATGCAAGAATACTTCTTATCAATAACCAAGCATTTAACCATACTCAACTGTGTTCACTGAATAAGGTTGTTTTGTTCAGCACAGATTTTTTTCAATTCACAAACAGAGTCTTGTGTGTCCTATAGAGTCTTCTTCAATCCAACTTCCAGATCATTGATACTAAGTAGAATATAATTCAAATAAATACCTAACTATAACACCCATTCCTAAATACGGCTAAGAAGATTGAGCGAACGCATGTATACGTCGACAGATTCAAGATCGACTAAGCTTCAAATGATATCCTTGTCCAAAGATTCAATACTATAACCTTTAGGTACAAAGTTGCTATAAGGGCATGCCGCATAAGGATATGGAGTGGATGAGGAAGTAGGAATTTTCCAACCAAGGCATAATGGAATGGATTCCAAATTAGAGAAATGATAAGAAAAAACAAGCTCAAGATATTCCTTGGATAGAGACTGAGTAGCTTAAGCCAGACTCATAGGGAAAAATTAATGAGAACATACAACCCCAAGACGTCCATGAAAATGAACATTAGATCCCAAACAATCGAGATGTTTAAAGAACTTATGGTCGGCCAAAATATCAAAACCCTGCATATGAATAAATAAAAAGAAATTACAAAATTAGAGTGGAGACACCAAGTAAATACCCAAAATAGTATAGACATACATCAGAGTATTTTTATGAATTAAAAATAATCAAAAAAATCACAACATTTGGATCAACTAACATTATAAGGTGTAACAGTCGAATGCTGGACAACAAGAGCGGAGTCTTCCTTGTACGCATACTCGGTGGAAACCTCTATTTCCACATTGGCCTCATAGATAGAAGAGGGATTAGGACCACAAGAAGCAAATGGAAGACCGTCAAAATAATCAACTTCACACTTCTGGAGCTCAGACATAGAAGGGAAAAAAAGGAAGACCAGTAAGGTATGACATCAAGGAATAAGAATGACCACCATCAAAATGCTACTAATGAAGCCACTATTAAGTGCAGCCTTCTGCTCCTCCATTACTGACTCAAGCTTATCCAGTTGAGGCAATTTCTTGACCTTTAGAGTAGTGTCCAGCCCTCGCAGTTCAACTAGAGCCTCACAATAACAAAAGTTGCGAACGGAACTAGAAATCTCCTCAAATAAATTGAAGAATGACTTCATTTTAATGAGCCAATCAACAAGGATTTGGTGGTGCCTAGGCAAAGCAGGAGTAGTAGTCCGCATCTTCTCCATCTCATACTGAAGCTTACCGGCTTCCTCCCCAGCAGTCTTTGCATGCTCCTCAGCAGTTCATGCACATTCCTCAGTAGCTTCAAGAGAGGCCATCGTGGTTGCGCACTTCTCCTCATTGGCCTGATATTTTTCGAGGAGAAACCCATCTTCCTTGCAGAATTTCACAACTCGCTTGCTAGCATGCTGGAGACTCTCACTAACCTTATGACATTTCCACAAAGGTACACAAATAAATCCAACAGCTATACATTGTAATAAAGGAACACCAAATCAAACAAGATATAATTTCAAGTCCTTTAATAAACATACCATAGCCATTGCTACATGGAGTAAAAGTTTAGATAGAGTAGCAGAATTAGTTACTTCTATCAATAAGTTGTGGCTTTGCGGAGGAAGTTTCGGACGGGAGTAGCTAGTACGCCCCCTCTTCTAAAGAGCCTTCATAGTGCTTGATGACCCACAAATTTTCTCCTGTCTCCTCCTTCTTTTATAGGTATCAAAGGCATTGCCACCAGCTACATCTCCCCCTTCATTGGAAGCAACTTTAGTAACTATTAATTGAGAATTCACTTCAGCAACATACTCCTATGGCACATCAGTTTCAGTGGTATTATTCACATTTGGATAGGTGTAACCTCTACCTCTTCATGTTCATCATCAGAAAATAAATTCCTCTTATCAAAACACTTAGCTAAATCTAAATATGCAATCCAGTATACAATAGAGGCATAAATATGGGACAATGGAAAGAGTAAGGGATAAAAATAAGTATGACAAGGGGAAACGACAAGATAACGGTAAAAACACCTTCACTCTCAAAATCAGCATGGCGAAGATATATCGAATGTTTGATGAGTCTCAATACAACCTCGGACTCAGTATTCTAATGAACCCCTACCTTAGGAAGTTTGAATTCGGGAACACTGCAGTTCCAAATGGGAAGAACCAGTTCGTTCCTTGTACCAAGTTTTAAGTGATTTTTTTTTATTTCATACCCCAAAGTTATTAGGAAATGCCTTGAAAAACTCAACATTGGAAATGATTGGATAAAGGGTGAATTCATCAGACAAGTTTTTTTACCTTGTTAACCTATACGGGCTATAGAATAGGTCAATCGAAAAAGGGATTTAGGCTTTTTCGCACACATGATAGAAAACAACAATGATCGAGATAGCCTTGGGTGAAACAGAGATAATGTGATCCGATAATGTAAAAGTAAGTCTAGAACGTGTTGAGATAAAGGAAAAGTGAGTCCAAAGTTGAGATAATCCAAATAGAAAGAGATAAAGCCAAGAGGAGGAGTGTGAACACTCTCAGAATTATCAGGAGTCTAAAGCTCATACGAAAACAAAAAGGAAAATTATGTTTTGAATTTTCCAAGTGGTAATCGGAAAGAACGTAACTAATGGTAGAAGAAACTATGAGATGATCGGAATCCTACCTTGAATTGACATCATCAACCTGGACATCTTTTACAGAAGGTTTAGAAATGTTAGGAGTAGACATTTGAGCATAGATAATTCCTAATATTCAGACAAAAACTCAATCAATTAAAATCACATAAAAAATATTCTGGAAAAAAATGAAAGAAGGAACGCAGAATATACACCGAAAAAAGAAATCAGAAAACTACTAAACGAAGAGTGACAAGAAAAATTACCAAAATACAGACACCGTACAAATTCACAATTATAGGAATCATTTTTAAAAGGAATAGAAGATCAGGAATAGAGAAACTTACAAGTTGATGGAGCTCGAGGGAAAACTGGAGCAATAAAGAAGACACGGAGAAGAGGAAGAATTTGGAAAGCTTATGGAATTTAATTAAACAAAGTGAAAAGCTAAGAGGAGTAAAATCAACCAGAAAGTAATAATAAAAGTATGATAAAAAGTGAATTACCTTTTTAGGAATACAAGAAGGCGGAGGTATATGGAAGGATGTGATATACAGAATAGTGAATAATTTAAGTCACAAAAATTGAAAGAATTATAAAGGGTGGAAATATAATAGAAGAAGAGGAAATCTTGGAACGGTACAACATATAAAAAGGAGGAAATCTTGGTTCGATGAAACAAAATCTCTAACAGTAAAGTCTAGGGGAAGTACAACACATACAGTGAAATTTAAATTCGAAATTCAATATCCCGACAAAATTGCAAGTATAATCAAGTAGCAACAAACACTTCATGAAGATGATGTGAGTCACAGTAATGACAAACATGTTATTACTACTTAAGAAAATCAAGAAACAAAAGTTTGCATACATTCCACAAATCAAGTCATCTCTTCCTGTGTCTCATTCTTCATGGCTAGGAGGGCTTATAGTGTATACCTAACCCATGGAACATATCCTTATCGCACGAATTAAAGGCTGATGACCTTATACCTGGCCCAAGACCAAAACGTGAACGTTTAGCCACGGACTGAGAATGGTGGAGTCTTGTCGAAAAGACTCACCCACGAACCAATAAAGGCGAACCCACATATGAAGGCTTGATCACGAACTGGTATTATAGGAACCATGATGCAACCCACGATCTTAGGCACTGACAATATAGAACCATGATTACGAACATCCATAAATACAATGAGAGCAACACTGAAAAAGGTAAGCAAAACTAAACAGAGAAATTCCGATTCTCTGAAGGAGAGAACTGACTTGATCGTTGGGGCATTTTCCATAGAATCACTTCCAGGATTTGTTTTGCAGAATGAGGCGATATACGGTGAACAACAGTCATTTTGGCTAATCAGGAATACCACATAATAGCCTAAGCCACAACTGTAAAGTTATTAAAACTCAACAATCATCAAAAGCATATTCTTTTATGTAAAGATCACAAATGATGACACCACGGAATCTAAAGGTGTCCCTAATAGGTCTGGAAATTGTGTAATCGGAAACAAAAAATCAACCCCGGACTTAAGGTCTCTAACATACTCCACAAGGTCAATGCTTTCCAGATCGATACCTTGTTTATTCAACTTTATATAGAAGCTCACCATTTATATAATTAGGATTATAGGTGTTTTTCATGATAGAGAGTGAAAACCAACTTGTTTTGTTTTCTAAGTTAACTTCTCTATTTTGTAAATTATCTCTGATGTCTAAGTTAGTATATGATCAATGTATGAGAGTATCTGGGAAAAGACCATTACATATCCTGTCTAGATTATCTATTTATTGCTGATGATCACCGTGACCTTCGCTGGTTGTGGTCCACATCTTTCCGTGGTTGTGGTTTCGCAGGTAACATTTATCCTCCCACTATGGTTCACTTGTTTGTTTCGCTAGTTGTACTGTATTTTCCCTAGTGGAGAAAGGCCTATTAAAGGCGCCAGTTAGAAGGCGGTTCCATTCATTTTTTAGATCCACCTTTGCAAGACGGTTTACAATTTAGAACATGTATGAATCAGACCCCTTATGATTTCAAAGGCTATATAACCACTTTTAATACGCACTCTGCGGGGTCGTTAACAAACCAACCTTTTGGGAGATCAATTACCCACAGAGTGCTAGGAGATCAAAGATTGAATTTATATATTGCTCTCAGGTTCACTACCAGCTACTAGAGAGTAGCTAGTGTTAAGTCCGGAGTTATCCACAGAGATGTTAGAATTGGATAGTTAACTATACACAACTCACAATTGGGCATCACTTGGATTGTTTGTCGGGAATAGCTAGTGCTACAAACATAGGTTTTGGGGGATTTCATCTAACAACTATGAATCATGCAAAACAAGAGATCAAACTATATTTAACTACCCTTGTGGATATTTGTGTAACATGACCGGTGAATGACTTTGATCCTAGATTCTATCGCATATAATATGTAAAAACCTATCTCATTCCTATGCCACATAGTGTGGGTGATAGTCAGTCATTCCCAATGTCTATCACACAAAGGTACATTGACACCTTTTTAGCTATCACCACTGCCTGCGTAATTAGGGAAAATGTGTCGATCGAACAAAGGATGTGTGTTGTGCTCCTTTTGCCCGTAAAACTCACTCCCAAACAAATGCGCCCCCTCTTAAAATATCAAGTGCCTAAGCAATTTCCTTACGGTGGTCAAAACCGTTAGGTATGAGGGTAAGGATATATCCCGGGCACTCCACTATGGACGTTTTTCCATAGAACTATAGAGGCAAAGCAATCGGCATCTTACGATAACTCTAGAGTTGAAACGATTGTGGTTGATACACTAAAATCCTAGTTGCTACAAAAAATAATGCTAATCCTAGCGGGGTACACCGAGGGTGCCTCGTACCCACGTTAGGGGTAAAGCCTTCCCTAACATGAACATTATTTCACAATGAGCAAATCAAGCTAAGAAATAATGATCGGAACGATGCTCTCAATCATATATGCATGCACTCACAAAGTCGGTACTCATAAACCTATAATATGCCTAAACCAACACTCCCAAGGTAGTAATCAAGCCTAGCACAAAAACATATCATACATGAACTATGGTGCATCATAGAATATACATAACATGCATCTTATAAGAATATAAAGCTCAAATCAAACATGAATGTTCATAGGCATAAATGATAGGAAAATCTAGAATCTCACAAAATCATCACCTAGTCTTGAAAAAATTCAATACCTAAGTAATTACACTAATCCATGGACATTTAACCCAATTCAATCATTGGATTAAATGCCATAGGCATCAATTAGGAAATAGTAAATGTGAAGAGAAGAGTTAGTCTCTTTCTCTCTCTACCTACTCTTAGAACTAGAATTACAATAATGATAGGATAGATAAACCCTAGTAGACCAGTGCCTCTTTATATTGTAGGTGTAAATTGGCCTTCGAAAAGCCTAAAACAAAGGGAAACCCTAGCAGCCACATCAGCATGGGCTGGGCAATAGCATGCCTCGCGCAGTACGATCTATGCAAAAGTACACGAGCCATGGACTGGAGACATTCCCCTGCCAAACTAATCGTGTGGCCCATGCAAATCCATGCGGGCCTCCAACTTAAGAGTTTTCTTATCGGTCTGAGCGACGCGGCCCGTTTAGAATCTCTCATATTTTGAATTATTAGATCATCATCATGATTATTATATTTTGAATATATTTATGATTGTTATTGTTACACTTATAATATAAAGAATGTACTATGCGATCCGACTAAATTTCATGTGGAATACATATTGTGTTGTTGAAACATTAAATGCATCTTACATCAAGCTTGTAGCTCCCACAAGCTACAACAGCTTGAAAGCTGATGATGTGGACTCCCCAACAACAGTGAGCAGATCTACTGCAATTTAAGAAATTTTACAAGTAGGTCCAAAATCATTACCAGGGAGATGCTCTCATAACATTGGTTGTTCAACTGTGGGATCTAATTTTTTAATTTCCTTTTCTTCATCCACATTCCGCAGAACTTTCAGTTCCACTCCCCAAATAAGATGGTCACAAAGAAAGGGCGAACGTCTAGAGAGACTATCATTGTATCTCTGATGGTCGGGGCTCTCCCTACTCTTTAGGTTCCACGTGACAGATTGTCATTGGAACTTCAATGTGATGTAAGAAAATAAAATTGATTGATGGTGAGATAAAAAAATTAATCTACCATGCTACCGTCGCATTTATAAAATTAGTATGATGTGTCCATACATAAAATCCAAACTTTTGCAATAATAAAATTTTCATTCAATTTAGAAATGGTATCCTGTTAGACAGCCTAAACTTTAGGCAGGGGCCATTATACAATTCTAACTCTATTCTAGATCAAGCGACCTATCTCTAATAATTTTACATGGACCTTTCTCTAATATATATTTTTCAGGGACCTATCTCTAATATCTTTTCAGGAATCTATCTCGAATATTTTTCCAGGGATTTTTTGTCAGATATTTCTGGCCGGCTGCAATTTGCAAAATAAAAATATAAAAAACATTGTAAAAATATTTTAAAAAGCAAAAAAAAATGATCATCGAACTGAAAATCATAAACATCAGCTGCAACAAGCAAAACATCAATTTCTAACACATAAATTGTACCATTAAATTGAAAAATATCAAATAAGAACAAAAAAACTACAAAACATCAAACCTATATCACCAAAAAAGTTACAACCTTTAACGCCTATCACCTAAAGCTTACCTATAAAATGAAAAATATCATCATGAGAGAAAAAAAAAGGCTAAAAATATCAACTCATATAGCCCCAAAAAATCTATAGAACATCAACTCATATCAAATTAAACTCACCTGAAAAATTAAATACTTCAACCTGAGAAAAAATAACTAAAAACCTAAGGTACCTCAAGAGTACAAAATCTTTACTCTAAAAATCATAAAACATCAACAATAATTTTTTTTTAAACTACAAATATCAACCTATATCACAAAAAAAACTATAAACATCAACTCCTAAAACCAAAACCTCATCCAAAAAAGAAAAACATCAACTCCTATCACCTAAACCTCAGCGTGAAAATGAAAAACGTCAACATGAGAAAAAAACTATAAATATCAATCCATATCACGCAAAAATAAATTACAAAACATCAACTAATACCAAATAAACGTCACCTTTAACATATCAAGATAAGAGAAAAAAGACACTACAAACATCAACTCACAACACCTAAACCTGGAAAAAAAACACTACATGGTGTATACCGAGCCCAATAATTAAAGGTCCAATGATCAAGTCAACCACAAAGAAAACATCAACTAATACCAAATTCAGGCCCCGCCCCAATCTTCAATTGCGAATGAACAAAGAAAAAGTGTACAATGTCAGCCCAATGATCAAGTCAACCACGAATCGATAAAGGCTGAACCATGTGGTCGTGGATTCAGCCATAAATCGAGAAAGATGTAATTAGGACAAGCACTTAGCCACAAAATGAAAGTATAGTGACCATGATATAACCCATGACTGTAAACCCTAGTAATGTGGAGCCATAACTATGATCGGCTATAAATACAAGAAGAGAACCACTGGCTTAGGTACGTAGAACTAAATTGAGAAATCTGAATTCTCTAAAGGAAAAACACTAACTTGATCGTCGGAGTATTTTTCCTGGAATCACTTCTGGGATTTGTTTTTACAGGAAGAGAAGACATAAAGTGAAAGGTAGTTGCTCTGCTTGATTGGTAATACCATATAATTTGGCACCGTCTGTGGGGATGTAAAAAAATTTAGTCCTTCATTCCCTTCAAGGTAAATAATGGTGTTCTCCAGAAGTGAAAAATGCCAGAATCACTATAAACAAGAATAAATTGCTAGATGTAATAAGAGCATGCATCCTAGTCAAGATCAAGCGTAGGCTAAAGTAAAAAAATAGGAACACAGTAAGGAAGATACAAAAGATGAGAAAGGGAAGAAGAATCTCCTAACATAAATCAAGAAAAAGATAGGAGAGCATTCACAACATTCTTAGAAACAACTAGAGAATATCTATACAGTCTGTTCTTTGTCAGTCTCAAGCTTAAATTCCGTAAAGTAATTAAGAAAACAAGTAAAAAGTATAAGAGCCTTACGAGCATGATTTATGGGATATAGTGGCAGACGATGGTGTAGATAAGTCACCGTTAGGACCATATCTTTGATATTTCAAGATGTCAAAGGACTTCAAGTTGCCCCTGCATGTTAAGATCTATGATGGGACAACACACTTGAAAGAATTCTTGCATTCCTATCACAACAACATGAGATTTTGTGATTCGGAAATCGAGTTAGTATGTAAGGTTTTCCCTATTTTCTTATCGAGAGCAACAATCACATGGTACAAAGAATTACCAAATGGAAGCATTAATTCTTGGGCACAGTTGTCAGGTATGTTTTGAATGTGCTTCTATCAGAAGCATAAGTTCTCTAAAACTATCGCAGAGCTATACAATATAGCAAAGCAAAGGGATGAAAATCTAACAGAATATCATCATAATCTTGTCAATTAAAGTTTGCAGGTTTTCAATCTGTCGTTCCAATCCCCGTTGGGTGCATCTACAGGGGGCATGCAATCAGGATAATTTTACAAGAAGCTCACAAAGAACATGCCTGAAAACCAAAGAGAATTGAAAAACATTATTGAACAATATGTGCAAACTGAAGAAGAAAATAACTGCAAAATAGAGCAGAAGCGTGGTTAGAAGAGAAGAGAATAATTGAGGGTCCACTGAAAGGCTTTGTAAAGAATGGGAAAGGAAATATCCCTTTCAAAGAAAGGGGACTAGGAATACAGGTCACATTATTACAAGAAACACCTTTGATAAAGTCGAGAAAAGAAATCTTGCAAGCTAACAGAGAGTTATTTCACGAACCAGCACCAATGATAGCACCTCCAGACAATAGATCCGGAGAATAGTATTGTTCCTTCCACAAGGACCATGGCTATGCCATAGAATATTAAAAATACTTGGGGAGAGAAATGGAGAAGAATCTGAGGAATGCCTATCTGAGCCCGTACAAGAAAGAATATGAAGGAAACTGTTACAAAAAAGCCAACAAAACAGGGAGTACCGTGGAAAAAAACCAAGGCAAAGCGAACACATCGAGCAAGAATCAGAAGATGACAGCAGCGGTAGATTACAAAGAATACATAGCTAGCGAGGGTCTAGAAAGAGTAATCATGTCCATACATGGATCAAATGAGTTTCTAGCCAATAATTCCTTGAAAGCCAAGGCTAGATATTCCCTACCACAAGAGCATGCTAACAAAATATTTCATTTTGACGAGACAATCACATTTAGCGAAGTGGATGCAATTCCCAACACTTCACCTCCTAATAACCCAATGGTCATTATTTGTAATTTTTGAAATGTAACGGTTCATATAGTGTTCATGGATGATGGGAGCGTAGTCGAGATTCTATTTGTTGATTGCTTTGATAATTTGGGGTTCAAGTGGACTGGTCTAAAAAAGTCCACATCCTCTCTTGTAGGATTTACAGGCGAGCAGAGACATCTTTGGGTAAAACACATCTTTATTTTACCATAGATTAAAGTGATAGAAATTGTACTATCATGTGCGATTTCGTGGTCATGCATGCACTAATTCAATTTAATGTCATCATTGGTGGGCCTTGGATGAACACATCAAAGGTGATATGGTCCCCATACCACTTAGTAATGAAGTTCCACACTCCAGCACGAATCACAATAATAAGAAGAAACCAACAAATAGCCAGACATTGCATGGTTATTACGATGAGAGTAGGAAAACATATGGAGCCAACAAAAATGGTTAGCAGTGTCTCAAATACTAGTTTGCTAAAGCAATCGGAACCTCCGATAGATCTGGGAGAAGAAACTGAAGTTATCACTTTGGATGACGAAGACACTTCTAAGTGCGTCAAAATAGGAAAGCATCTTCCAAAACAAGAGAAAGAAAAGTTCATAGAAATCTTGTGAAGTCACAAAGATACATTTGCATAGAATGTACAGAACATGGGAGGAGTTGACCCAGGGATTGATATTCATTCTTTGAATATTATTGATTCGATCAAATTAGTTAAGCAAAAGCAATGAAGCTTTGCTAGTGACAGACAGAAAGCAATCGAAGAGGAAGTAATTGAGTTGCTTCGGGCAAGAATTCTGAAAGAGGTAATCTACCAAAATGATTAGCAAACCCAGTGATTGTAAAAAAGGCAGACGCATGGTGGAGAATGTTTATAAACTTCACCGATCTAAATATGTCATGCCCAAAAGACTGGTATCCTTTGCCTAAAATTGATCAACTAGTTGAACAATATCAGTTTACAAAGTCCTAGCTCTCTTGGATGTGTATAGGATATATCACTAATTACTGATGAAACCAGAAGACACAGGAAAAAATAGCCTTCATAAAAAGGTTTGGAATAATTTTCTATGGGAAGATGTTGTTTGGCGTTAAAAATGCAGGAGCAATATATATCTGAGAGTAGTGGACAATAAATTTCACAATTAAATAGTAAAATATGTGGAAGCATATGTTCACGAGATGGTTACCAAAAGTAAAAGGATGTGCATCTTTTCATAAGACTTGAAGGAAACTTTGGATACACTAAGAGCAATCGGTATGAAGCTTAATCTTAAAATATTCATAATCGGAGTAGGCACAGAAAAATTCTTCAGATACAAGGTATCCTCTAAGGGGATTAAGGTTTACCCAGAAAAAATACAAGCAATACGTAACCTTTCTCGACCACGGACAGTTGGGAAAGTGAAGATATCGATAGGATCGTTGGCATCGCTTAGTAGATTTGTTTCAAAGGTAGCTGCAAAACATTTCCAAATTTTCGTAGTACTTAAGAACGTTAAAAAGTTTAGCTAGAGTGATGAAAGTCAGAGAGCGTATGAGTCCTTGAAAGAGAAGCTTCAAGCATTGCCAAAACTGAAGCCACCCATACCTGGAGAAACACTACATCTGTACCTGGAGATTTCCACAAATCCAGTATGCTCAGTTTTGGTGCATCAAGAAGGCCAAAAACAAGTACCGGTGTACTACATAAGCAGAATACTATAAAGTGCAGGTGGGCACACTTTCCACTAGAAAGATTACATCTAGCTTTGGTATATTCAGCAAGGAGACTGCGAACCTATTTCAAGAGTCATGAAATTTCATCTGTACTGACTACCCAATCAAGAATATCCTAAGAAAGTCGGAATCATCTGGTAAAATGACCAAGTTGGCTCTTGAATTTGGAGAATATGAGATCCAGTTCCAACCGTAAACTGCAATAAAGACAGAAGCCTTAGACGATTTCATTTTGGAGATGACAAGTGCAGTTGCACCATAGGAAAATATGAAACAAAATCTTGGAATCGGCAAAGGAAAATACAAGTAGTTAGACATCGCATGAAAATTGTTCGTGGATGGAGCATATAGAAAAGAAGGTTACGGGGCAGGATTGATACTGGTCAATCCAAAGGAGAAGTGCACAGATATTCACTTTGTTTCGTCTTTCTACTCATAAAAAATGAAGCTGAATATAAGAAACTAATATGTGACATAAACCTTACAATCAGGATGAAGGTCAAGTGTGTTAAGTACTTTAGTGATTCACA
This sequence comes from Rubia peregrina, assembly GCA_032355705.1. NCBI lineage: Eukaryota > Viridiplantae > Streptophyta > Magnoliopsida > Gentianales > Rubiaceae > Rubia > Rubia peregrina. The sequence continues at coordinate 18,839 of JAULKK010243455.1, forward strand.
TATTGTATTCCAGCAAGTACAGAGGGACTACGAAGTGTGAGAAGAGTAGTTGATAAATATTTAGGAAATAAATTAGCTCATTGCCCAACTCGAATACTTTGATATTCAACACTTACCAAAACGGGAAAACACAAAGGTGGCGCCTTGAGAAAATTGCCGACAGCTACATTCGATTCATTGACGGGACACAAGGATGTGAAAGTGGAGGTTATTCCATTCAGAAGTACAGTACTTACAACTGTGTCAATGGTCCAGACATAAGAAGTTATTTGGATGACACTGTTAATAGATTACTTTACAGTGGGAAAATTGCTAATAGATACGATACAAGCAAGGAAATTGGAATTGTGATCTCACAACTATGATTATGAAGGGAGGGTATTATACAAAAAAGTTTTCTTATCTTCATGGATAAAGTGTGTAGGTCTATCTCAAGAAAGTGAAATCTTGAAAGAAGTGCATGAAGGATTATGTGAAATGCATCAAGGGTCTCGAACAATTGCAAAGAAGATAATTAGGGCAAGTTACTACTGGAAAATTATGTTGAATGATGCGAATAAATTTCAAAGATGTAATTTTAAGCCCTTTTTTTCTTACCAACTACAATTAAGTAGATAATGGCAAGTCGGGGTCGTCCACAGAGACAAGGGATATTCCTAAGTGTTTGCTCATATAATGGTAAACACTATGCTAGATGTATAGATATACATACATATAAAAGCAGATAAAGAGGGGGGTTTGGTTTGGTTTTTCCTAAGTTGTGAATTTAAAGACAAAACTAATAAAGCATACAATCACTAAAATGATTTTAAGTACGAATTACGAAGTCTTGGGGGCAATTGACTTATACTTCTAAGCCTTCTATCAAACATTGAATAAATAACCTATTCAACACCTTTACTGCTCATTGTGAAGATAAATCTTCCATTCTTCTTTGATAGTAGTTTACAAGAGTGAATTCGATATCTCTAGCTAAACCTCATTAATGTCATTAAGTTTAAAGAATCAACAATCTTGGTAAAACTTATAAACACTACACCGTGTATAAGCTTGAACAAATTCATGCATTTACACAAGATTAGTCAAGAACGTTCAATGCTCATTAATTCTCTCATTTGCTACACAAATGAACATGACAAAGAATTCGACATTATCACAGTTACCTAGCACTCATCAAATCACCAACAACGTTAGAAGCTCTAAATCATGCTTTTGGATTTCATATCAAAGAGGGGAGAATTAGCTCTCCTAACCCTAACAAATAATCATACAAGCATTTTTTAAACTCAAACTTCCAATATTATAAATGAATTCAACAACCCATTTCAAGAAAATAAATGCACAATAGCAAAGAATTAAATAGCTAATAAATATATCTCAAGGCATGGGCTTGGAAGTCTAATCAATTGCGCCCAAGGTTATGTTCAACTACTAGAGTTCATACTAATTTTAAAAAAAGAAATCAAATATGAATTCAAGAAGAAACTAAGGTAGAAATAGAAGAAAACCTAGGGTTTTGCAGTTTAGAATCGGGAGGAAAGAGATGATGGAAGAAAGAGAAAAGTTATTAGTATTTATAGTACAAAAATTTTAAAAAGTAAGTCTAGGCAGACGCCCAGAGTACTTTGCCCTCGAGTGAATTATTATCTTTGGTCTTCATGTAGTTGTCTCCTCTTCCCTTCTTCAGGTCTTCAAACGTCTTCATGGTCTTCAAAATGGAGTCTTAAAGGTCTTCAAATTTTCAACAATTACCTCGTCTCACGGAATCCTTATTACAAGTGACAAAAGCGATAAAGTAGCTCTTAAATCTAGTAACAGAATTTCAAGGTAAAATAGAGTATCCAAAGCGTAAAAATCTACCAAAATTATCATAAACATCCCAAAAATAATGGTATAATATGGACGCATCAAACCTCCCCACACTTAAACCTTACTCGTCCTCGAGTAAGAAAAGGTTCAAGAATACGAAGAAGTTCAAATGTCCCCATTCTAATTCTAATAACCCCCCAAATCAAAATATCACAAAACTCTCAACTTTTATAATTCCCCAAAAGTATACATCACACAAACCCCTTTTCCTAAATCTACCCATATATACTATCAATTCCCTATTTCATAGAATCATTTTCTAATCCTGAATTGATATTCCCCAAAAGTCTATGGTATCAAGTGAAGCTATAAACCAAATATCAAATGTTCAAACATAAGCTTCACTTTATCCCAACAACACATATACCCAAATACGAAGCACACCAAGAATCAAGAATTTCATACCGTGCTTCATTTTCTCCGCTAAATACCCAATCCCAAGAAGTGCCATGATGTTAGGCTACCCGATCAACCAATTTTCAACCACAACCTTATGACTCCAACGCCAAAAATGAGTAGATAGTAATAAAAAATCATTTTCTATTTCTCTCTGTCTCTCATTTTGCCTAGGAGGCCTATCGGGTTTTCATCCTAGCCACACATGTTTCTTAGGCTCACATCTTACCCACATTTAGCCTCTCATTTTTTCCTAGGCCGCCATTTTGGGGTTTCGACCTATCCGTCCATTCTCATCCTAAAACTCTATCACTAAGGAATGGGTTGATGGATGTGGTACGTTCATTAGTGATTATATTGTGGTTTAATTTGGTGTTCACCTTTTTTGATGTCTAACTGTTATATTTGCTTTCATGTTTTTGAAAATAAGGTTGGTGAGAGTCTTAAGCTTGTCAGTTAAGGAGTCACCAAATTCACTAAGAGAGATGGTTCGCTTTTAGAGAAATGGAAGTCCAACGAGGCGAAGGTCGCTGCTTTGGATCTTTCTCACAAAGCTGCTGAAAAGAGAGCTTATTCCGCCATAGAGCGTGCTTCAGCTGCTAAAAAGGAAGCCGATAGGATATGTTTGGATATGGAGGAGATGCGGACTAATGGTCGTACTTCACCTGGGTATCCTCAATTTCTTGTCAATCGTCTTGTAAAGATAAAATATTTCTTCAACTTTTTTGAAGAAGTTTCTTCGTCTACTGCAATGTTGGGTACTGCGAGGCTTTGACTGAACTGCGAAGATTGAACCCCACTGTCAAGCCTCAGATGCTTCCCAAACTGGCCAAGTATGAGAGAGTGTTAGAGGAAGAGAAGGCTAAACTTAACTAGTTCATTAGCCGCATTTCTGATGGAGCCTTCCCTATTTGCCTTCTGCGGTAGAGCTTAAAGAATGTGCAGTTGATTATTTTGAAGATCTTTCCTTCGATTCTCACACTTCTGAGCCTTCCGTATTTGAACCTTCTCCTAACCTTGATGTCGATGCGAACACAGAAGTTAACCCAAACATTGAGGGCTCCAGTCAGCATGCAAGGAGAGTTCTTCTATCGTTGTTTAGCCTTCGTCCGCCTCCCTACTCATGTTAGTTCATCTTATTGCTATGAATTCTGAGGCTTTATTTGTAATCCTTAACAATATTATGAAGTATCTTTGTACTATTTGTACTATTATGGGTATTAATATTTGGTTGCCTTTCTAATTTTGCAACTTCTCATTGCCTTTATTTATATGCAAGGCTTTAATATTTTGGTTGATCATAAATTTTTGAAAAGTCTTGACTATTTGGCATCAAATGTTTGTTTTCGTCATCGTTCTTGGTTTTTCTCTCATCCTTCACCTTTTCCTATTAAGTTGATCGAAGCTACCCAGCCTTTATCTAGGTACTATGTTGAGCTTGTTTCCGCTGATCGTTTCACTATTTTTGGAATCTCCTTCTTTATATATTAGGTGGAAAATTCCCACTTCCTTATCTTCCCCTAATTTGTTCTATCCTTGTAGTCAGTTCATGCCTGAGGGTTATACATGATTTCACTCCATTTTCCTCCTCATGTTTATGACAGGGCAGCCTGTTTGGGTATTCTCCTGAATCTATGATCTTGAAGTTAGATGGATGAAGACTTTAAAGGATACTCAAGATTATTTCCGTGAAATGAAAGAGTTTTGTGCTGAACAAAACAACCTTTTTCAGCGCCAATAGCTGAGCATGGTAAGAATGCTTCATCAGCAGGAGGATGCTAAGAATTTTTTTCTAGCAAGGCTAGCAAAGCTCATCAAAAGACTCTGATCATCGATAAAAAGTTTTCTCGCATTGATAATCTACTAGAACTATTGAATAAAAAGAAGAATGGGTTTTATCATTTCTCTTCTTCTGCAGCCGAGTGGCAAAGTAAATTTGACAAACTGTTTGCTATAAACACTCAGCTTCGCAGTGAGAATGAAGAGCTTCATGCTCAGTGTAAATGTCTCAACTCGTGTGTGCATCAGCTTGAACAAGCTTGTGTTGAATATAAGGAAAAACTTCAAGCCCTTCCATCATCATCTTGGCGGTCTACTGCTCGTGGAGACCTAACGATGAGTATCGGCGGGTAGGGGATTAACTTGTCTAAAGCTATTAGGTCTCACATTTTCCAACTGGAAGAGGAAGTGAAAACTTTGATGGCTACGAATAAGGATTATCATGATATTGTTGACGTCATGAGCGTGCAGCGTGATCATGAGGAATTTGTCCCTATAACTTATTTTAAGGCGTACTATCCCAATCATCTCAATCATATTGAACGAGATGACGTTATGACAAAATGTTAGAAGATGAGCACGGGGCTGAACGATGTCATCGCGAGGCTGAGAAGGCTCATCGTAAAGCTGAGCCACCCCATCGCCATTGTGGTTCTTTGTCCTCTAGATCATCCCACGCATCTCGACATCGATAGTTTATTTTTTAGAATGTTCAGAGTAGTACTTTATACTAACTCGTATTTTGTAATATTTTTCTTTATCTCTGAACATAAACTGTTATGTTTTTTACATTTCCTCTTGTTAATTTGTTTATGCATTTGTCACTTTCGTGCTTTAGTTTTTGAAGTTGTATAATTTATACTGCAGATGTTGCTGGCATGTTTACCTATTTTGAAAGATCTATAGCTTGCAAATTTAAGGATCTTTATTGTGCGAACTTGTAAGATCTATTGCCTGATTATGCCGCATTTGTTGGCATATCTGCTTTTTACAAGATCTGTAGCTTGCTTAGTTTAGTTTTTGAAGTTCCAAGATCTATAGCTTGGTAACTCGATAATTTGTATCGTTCGAATTTCAAGATCTATTGCTTGCTTGCCTCGCTGTTTTGTAGGCATATTTTACTTTGTGCAAGATCTATAGCTTGCAAAAGTAAGATTGCGACATTGTAAGATCTAAAGCTTACAACGTCGAAAAGTCGTAGGTTGTTTGTTTGCTCTTGGCTAAACTCAATTGTTTGCGATGTGCCGTATTTGGCTATTATTCAGATATTGTAAGAAAATGAAAAGTATGTTGCCCCCAAAGATGCACTTTTATATTTAATATGTACGACTGCGATAATATCGTTTTCAAAAGAAGACAAAGATGCAAACAACGCCAATGATCATCTCATGGCTTCTATACTTTTGGGGTTTTCCTACCGTCTTTCTTATATGTTTAAACACAAAACTTTCTAAGGTTGATCACATGCTAAGTGTTGGGGACGCTACTTCCATCCAATCTCTCTAGCTCGTAGCAGTTGGAACGGTACGCTTTTGCTATCTTGTATGTGCCTTCCCACTTTGGGCTTAACTTTCCTTTTTCTTCCGCTAGGCTTGCGCTTAACTTTCCTTTTTCTTCCGCTAGGCTTGCTTCATTCTTTCGCAGCACAAAGTCACCAATTTGGAATTACGTCTCCTTGACCTTTTGATTGTATGCTCTAGCCATATTTTCCTTATACTTTGCCTCTGTGATCGTTGCTCACTGCCTCTTTTCTTCAAGTTCATCTAGGTCCAATCTCATCATTTCGAGATTACCACCCTCCTTGTATACCTGTACGAAGGCTCGAGTTCTCAATTTCCACCATTATTACTGCCTCGTGACCATAGACTAGACTATGTGGTGTTTCTCCTGTTGGTTGTTGAACAATTGTTCTATATGACCACATGGTATTAGGTATTTTGTCTACCTAACTAGTTCTCTTCCCTTCTAATCCTTTTTGTATACCCTAAACTATAGTCCTGTTGGGGACTTCCACTTGTCCATTGGCTTAAGGGTGAGATACAGAGGTGAGCTTCCTTGTAATCCCTAAATTTGAGTATCATTCAATAAAGGCTCTGCTATTGAATTGCGTGTCATTGTCCGTGATGATAGTTTGTGGCACTCCGAAGCGACAAAAAATGTTCTGCCAAATGAACTTTCTTGTTACTTCTACTATTACTCTTCCCAGAGGCTTCGCTTCCACCCATTTGGTGAAATAGTTAATCACGACTATTAAGAGTCTTGCATTGCCAGTAACCTTTGGAAAAGGTCCCACCAGATCAATTCCCCACTTATCGAATGGCCAAAATCCATATATTTATGTTCAAACGGCCTGTGGTTTGTGCGATATCAGAGCGTTGATCTAGAAACTTTTACATTTGAGCACGAAGTCGTGCACATCATTGACCATGCTCAGCCAGTAGTATCCTGCTCGAATCATTTTCTTTGCAATCGTTTTAGAGCCTTGATGTGTTCCACATAATCTTTCATGCACTTCCCTTAGGACTTTCTCTGCTTGTGATAGTCCTATAACTTCATCCATGGAGTAAAAACCTTTTCATGTACAAGTTTCCTTCTCTGTAGGCATAGTTATGAGATCGCAACTCCAAATTTCTGGCTTGCATCTTTTCTGCTGGCAACTTTCCTCTTGTAAAGTATTCTATCAGCGGTGTCATCCAGCTCACTTCTTCAGTTTGTACTGTTGACATGGTTGTAGTTACCGTACTTCTGACTGGGATGAATCCTACCTTAACATCTTTGTGGCTGAACAATTCTCAAGGCATATTCTTTTATGTTCTCACCCCTTGGTACTTGTTGAACATCAAAGTATTCCAGCTGGGCAATGAGCTGACAAACGTTTTCCCAAATACTCTACTAGCTGCTTTTCCCGCACTTCATAATCGTCTTGCACTTGCTTAACCACTATCTGCGAATCACTAAAGGCCTTAAAAAATTTGACCTTCATTTTGATAGTAAGATCTGAATAAAGCTTCATATCCCGCTTCATTGTTGGTGAGTGAAAAGTCTGAACGAAGTGAATATCAGTGCTCCCATCTTTCTTGGTTGATCAGTAGTAGTCCCACACCACAACCTTTTTTGATGGATGCTCCATCAACGTACAGTTTCCATGCGACATCATTCCACTTGGATTTGTATTTATTGATTCCAAGATTTTTCCCCACATTCATGTCTTGTGCATCTTCGCTCGCCATCTCTGTGATGAAGTCTGCTTAGGCCTGAGGCTTGATTGTAGTTCGTGGTTGGAATTGGATTTCATATTGCCCCAAATCAATAGCCCACCTTATCATTCTACAGGATGCTTCAGGCTTGCTGAGAATGTTCATGACTAGGTGATCAGTATAGACAACTATTCTATGACTGTGGAAATAGGTTCGCAACATTCTTGCTAAATATACCAAATCTAGAATTAGTTTCTCGACTAGCATGTACGCTCTCTCCACACTTTGTAGTATTCTAAAAATGTAATATACTGGTATATGTTTTTGGCCTTCTTGTGGCACTAGCGCCGAACTGACTGCGTTCTTTGAAACTGACAAGTACAGATATAGGGTTTCTTCCGAGATTGGAAAAATCAATATAGGCAATGCCTGGAGCTTCTCCTTCAAGGAGTCATATGCCTTATGACTTTCCTCGTTCCAACTGAACTTCTTTACCTTCTTCAGGACTTCAAAGAGTGGGAAATGATTCTCGGCTGCCTTTGAAAAAAAATCTACCGAGTGCTGTCAACGATCCCATTAATATTGGTACTTCCTTAACTATTCGTGGTCGAGGGAGGTCAACTATAACTTGTATTTTTTCCCAATTGACTTCGATTCCCCTATAGGATACCCTATATCCTAAGAATTTCCCTACGTCTACACCAATTATACATTTTTTAGGATTGAGCTTCATGCCGATCCCACTTAGTGTATCAATGTTTCTTTCAAATCCTCCGCAAAGCTTCCTATGTTTCTACTTTTAACAACCATGTCATCAACATATTCTTCCACATTTTGTCTTATTTGATTGCGAAATGCATTGTCGATGACTCTCTGATACGTTGCTCATGCATTTTTTTAGGCCAAACGACATTTTCACATAACAAAATATTTTGAAGCTTGTTATGAACACCGTCTTCTCCGCATCTTCTGGATTCATCAATATTTGATGGTATCCTTTATACGCATCCAAAAATTCTAGGACTTCGTATCCTAAAATTTCGTCTACCAACTGATCAATCTTAGGTAGAGGATAACAATCATTTGTTCATGCCTTATTTAGATCAGTGAAGTCTATACACATGCTCCATCATGCGTCAGCCTTTTTTTACCATCACTGGGTTCACCAACCATTTGGGATACGTTATATCCTTCAGAATACCCGCCTGAAGCAAAGCCTTTACTTCTTCTTCGATTGCTTGTTGCCTGTCACTAGAGAATATTCACTTGTTTTACTTGAATGGTTTAGCTGAATCGCTGATGTTCAAAGAGTGGGTAGCAATTTGTAGGCCTCCCATGTTCTGTACACTCTATGCGAATGGGTCCTTATAACTTTGCAGGATGTTGATGGCCTTTTCTTTTTCCAGATGTGGAGGTGCTTCCCTATTTTGAAACATTTAGAAGTGTTTTTGTCATCCAAAGTAATGACTTCAGTTTCTTCTCCTTGATCTACTACTGACTCCTCCTGCCTGAGTAAGCCTTTATCTGAGATTGTGCTAACCATTTATGCTTGCTCCTAGGTTTTCCCTACTTTCATCGCGATGACCATAAACTGCCTCGCTGTTTGTTGATTTCCTCTTATTGTTGCGATTCCTGCTGGAGTCAGGAGCTTCATTACTAAGTGATATTGAGACTATATCGCCTTTGCTATGTTCATCCATGGTATTCCAATAATGGCATTAAATGTACTTGGTGCCTCCATGACCACGAAATCACACGTGATGGTACAATTTCTATCACTTTCCCCAATGGTGACATGCAACTATATGTTGCCCAATGACGTCTCTGATTTTCCTGTATATCCTACTAGTGAGAATGTGTACTTTTTTTAGATCATTCCACTTGAACCCTATCCTATCGAAGCAATCAACGAATAGGATTTCAGCTGCACTCCCATCATCCACAAATACTCTATGAACCGTTGCATTTCCAATTTTAGCGATGATGACCACTGGGTCAGTATGAGGTGAAGCATTAAGAACTGCATCCTCTTCGCTAAATGTGGTTGTCTCATCTGAACGAAAACTTTTTTTAGCAGGCTATTGTGGTGGCAAATACCTAGCCTTATCTTTCCAAGCATTATTGGACAACGACTCAGTTGACCCATGTATAGACATGATTACTCTATCTGGAGCTTCAGTTGCTGCGTCTTCACCATAATCTACCGCTTCTATCATCTTCTGATTTATGCTCTGTGTGTTCGCTACACCCTGTTATTTTTCCACTGAGCCTCCCTGCCTTGTTGGCTTCGTTGTAACTGCTTCCCCCATCTTCTTTTTTGTATTAGCTCATATATCTATTTCTCAAGTTCTCCTCTGTCTACTTCCTCAAATCTCTACAATACTCTATGTTATTTCCATGATCTTTGTGGAAGGCAAAATAGTATTCCCTGGATCTTTTGTTAGGGGGTGCTATCATCGGTGCCGGTTCACAGAATAACTCCTTGTGTGCTTGCCATATTTCCTTTCTTAACTTTTTCAGGGGTGTCTCTTGGTATGCCTGATTCTCTTCCCTTGAAAGGAATGATTCATTTTCCTTTCTTTATAAATCCCCTCTATATATCTTTTGTCATTATTTTGTCACCTCGCTTCCACTCTATCTTGCGGTTATTTCTTCCTCTGTTCTCACATATTGCTTGATCATTTTTTTACAAATCTCTTGGGTTTTTAGGCATGTTTTTTGTGAGTTGGTTATAGAATTCTCCTGATCGCATGTCCCCTGTAAATGCGGCCAAGGAAGATTGGAATGACAAATCTCAAACTTTTATACTTTCGGTGATGAACTAGTTATGATATTGTGCGAGGATCTCATCACTTCGCTGAGCTATGTTGTTTAAGTCTGCAATTGTTTTGATGAACCTCTGCTTCTGATAGAAGCAGCCCAATTTTTTTTTGACAACTGTGCCTAAGACCTAATTCTTCCTTTTGGCAAGTCTTTGTACCATGTGATCTTTATTCCCGATAAGAAAATAGGGAAAGCATTGCATAATAATTTGATTTATGCATCACGAAATTCCATGCTGTTGCGATATGAATGCAGGAATTCTTTTGGGTCTTTGGTTCCATCATAGATCTTAACGTGCAAAAGATGCTTGAAATATTTTGGCATCTTAAAATCTCGAAGATGTGGTGCTAATGGTGATTTATCTGCATTGTCATCTGCCACTATCTCCTTTAACTCATCTTCGTACATAAGATTCTCGTTCCCTTGACTTGGTCTCTTATCTACCCTTGGGAATTTTGGCTTGAGCATTGTTAAGAACTGGTTATACAGGCTTTCCCTCTTCGCTTCTGTGAATGCTGTGAACACTCTTCTTTCCTTCTCTTGGTTTGTGTTAGGAGACTCTGTTTCCTCCTCATCATCCTTCGTATCTTCCCTATTATTTTCCTTTTCTCAGCTAAGGACACGTGTTTGGTTTTGGCTGGGATGCATTCTTTTGTTGCGTCCAGTCATTTGTTCTCGTGTCTGATGGTTATAAATTTTCTCACTTCTGGTGAACACTATAATTTACTTGAAGGATTCCGAAATGAAAAAAAGTGTCCCCACAGTCGGCACCAAATGATGTGGTAATCCAATCAAGTAGAATGCTCATTGTTCACCGTAAGGTGTCTCCTCCTGCAAGACAGATCCCAGAGGTAACTCTGGGGAAAACACTCTGAAAATAGAGTCAGTATTTTCCTTAGAGAACTAGAATTTCTCTGTTCAGTCTCACTTATCTGAGCCACTTTTGCTCTCCTTGCATTTATAGTCTCTCATGGTTGTTGTTCGACATTGTTCAGGTTTGAGATTTTGGGTTGCGTCATGATCACCATCTTTCTGGTTTGTGTCTACGTGCTGTCTTTCTTGATTTATAGTTACATCCACGATCACCCTGTTCCTTCTTTATCGGCTCGCTGTTGACTTAGACTTTGGGCTGAATGGCCTTAGTTATTAGTGAATTAAGATTTGGCTAGACTTTAGAAGTCAATAGTCTTTAGTTGGGCTAAGTATACACCACTACCATATACACCCCCTCCCCCCCCTAATGTATTTTTCATGCTTGTAAGGGAATATTTATTAAAATCAGGCACAAAAACATATCCATAATCATATCTGATTTCACTTTGTAACTTCTAAGTAATCAACCATGAGTTACTCTAGAACATGTACTAGCGATTTTCAATATTTTACCAAAAAATCATTTTATATATCTATTTAAAATCAAGACTAACAAAAAATTGTGTATTTTGGAGCAATGGGTAACAGGGTAACACAATTTTGAGTCACAATGTAATTTTCCAAGAATTTATATAAGTAATCAATATTGACTTTTGAGACCTTTCCGTTCACCCATACATGCCCGATTGCAAAATTATGGTTGTATATTATTGCATTGCATTTTGGTGCTGCCAATTTCATGATTCGGCGACTTCAACTTTCTTGGAGGGACCTAAATGCAAAAGGTAAAAAAGTTTACTCGTAATTCCAAATTGAAATCCGGTCGAACGTGATCCTACCATATACACCCCAATGTATTTTCCATGCCTGTAAGGGAATATTTATTAAAAATCGGGCACAAAAATATATCGGTAATCATATATGATATCACTTTGTAATTTCTAAGTAACCAACCATGAGTTACTCTAGAACATGTACTAGCGCTTTTCAATATTTCACCAAAAAAAATTATTTTATATTTCTATATAAAATCAAGAATAAAAAAATTATGTATTTTGGAGCAATGGGTAATGGGGTAACACAATTTTGAGCCACAATGTAATTTTCCAAGAATTTATAGAAGTAATCAATATTGACTTTCGAGGCCTTTTCGGTCACCCATACATGCCCCATATGCAAAATTATGATTGTATATTATTGAATTACATTTTGGTGTTGCCGATTCTGTGATTCAACGACTCCAACTTTCTTGGAGGGACCTCAGTCCAAAAAGTAAAAACTTTACTCGTAACTTCAAATTGAAATCTGTGTTATGCTACCTATACACCCCGTTGTATTTTTCAAGTCAGTAATGAAATATTTATCAACAATATGACACAAGAACATATCCATAATCCTATTTGCTTTCCCTTTCTTACTTATAAGTAATCAACTCTAAGTTACTATAGAACATGTACTGGCTCTTTTCAACATTTCATCAAAAATATATTTTATTTTCTATTTCTATATTTATGCAAGAATAACAAAAAATTTGTATTTTGGAGAGAAGGATGATGTTGTAGCAAATTTTTGGGCCATAGCGTAACTTTCCATAAATGTGTTAGAGGCTCTTCCGTTCACCCATTGTAGCTCGAATTTCGAAGATGGAATCGTCTCTTATTTAATTACATTTTGGTGTCTTCAATTTTGTGATTCTCCGTCTCCAAATTTCTTCTAGGGACCTAATAGTAAAATTTAAAATGTTAACTTGGAGATCAAATAATACTAGCACCAGCATTGTTTTTTATTCATACCGCTGCTACATTACAGAGGGAAATGAATTTCCTGAATTTTCATTCAAAATTTTGGATGGATTGTTTAAAATCTTTAAATATTGGACTTAGCATTGGTATCAGATAGTTAGACACCAGTATGTACGTGTGTGCTCCATACTTAAAATTTTTTTCCCAGATTTGCTATCGGGTCCAAAATATAATAGATGTACCCCCATTTAAAGTAACCCTAAGCAGTTGTTTTCATATACATAGGCACCAGTATAAGCCATTTGGGCATTGGTATTTGTACCGGTGCTCCATACTTAGAAAAAAAATATTCAGGTTTGCTCTCCGGTTCAAAAAGGATTTTAAAAAAGTCATTTAAAGAACCTCAAAGCACCTTTTTTTCATATACATAGGCACCGGTATGAACCTTTTGGGCACCGGTACCGGTGCTCCATACTTAAACAAAAAGGCCTAACTTTGTTTCATCTGAACCATTAATTTATTTTGTTGATTGAATCTCAACCAATAAAACTTTGTACTATATGTATATATTAAATATGAAACCCTAAATCTAACACACCCTCATCGTCCCTCCCACCTTTCACCGTAACACCACCGTACCAAACTGCTCCACCTTTACCTTCAGCAACGATGGCCGTTGGGTCCCTCCCACTCCGGGATGACAAACGCGCAAGATCTGGAGGCGTTTAAGAACTCCATGGTAGGCTCTGGGCGTGTTGTTCATCCTTTTATCACCGGCGGGGAGCGTGTCGGTGATGCCCATGATTTGGTCAGCGTAGATCAGGGTCGGTTCAGATTCAAGCGCTCGAGACTCGATTGATAAGCTTGTTAATCTTTCGCTGGAGAAATAGAATATTCCAGCGGCTGGCAATATTGTTTTCAAGTGGTCTCCGACTCTAACCCAATATGGTATGTAGTTTTAAAATAGTTACTTTTTTTGTTGTTTTAGTATATTCTTGCCAGCTGAACATGAACAATAAGGACAAAAAGTGGGGATTTGTTATCTTTGAAGTAATCGTTGATTGAGAGTTCTTATTAGTCATCCGAGTTAGTTAGTTACATTGGTTAGTTAACTGGCCTTTGAATTTTGGCTTTTAAGTTTTATGCTTCTACTCAGTCTATTGCCTTGATTATAATGTGTGCTTTTAATTTTTGTAATTCTTCGTTCGTTTTTGTGCAGGTGCTTGTGCTATTGAGTGTATATGTTCTTGTGAGTGAGTGTATATGGTGTATGTGTGTATGGACAGTGTATCTGATCGCATAGAAGAAATTAAACAAAAGATAACTCACGTATTTCATTTCAGTGGCTAGCATGCTTCTAAGTATGGTTTTAGCGATGTATGTCAATTATGCTTTAGTCTGCACAACTCACAAATATATGGAAAAGCTCCAATATCGACTAGAAATGCATATGAAGGATGTAATGAAATATGTACCTTGCTCCATCTCTTATTTATATACTGCTAGTTTTGTTGCAATGGTGCAATGTTTTGTTTTTGCCCAGCTAGAAATGAAATGTCACCACTACATATTAATGTTTAGCAAAATGATCATTGTTGTTGGGACTATTAAATTCATTTTAGCAAAATTGGATTAGGTAGATTGAGAGAATAGAATTAGGCTACTCAATTATGTATCTCTTCAATTAGTTTAGGGTGTTTGAATATTTAGTTGTTGTGCCTTAGAATTGCATCCGATTGTGGAAATTCCTCCAAGTATTGGTTCTATTGAAAAGCTTAAAATGTCTTAATCTTAAAATGCACGAATCTGCCACGTTTTATTGTATTGACTTATGGTGCCTTTTCGTCTTCTTTTCTGCTACTTATGTGTTCTTTTGTATCATTTTTTGTTTGTGGTGACAAATTATAGATAATTGTGTGAATGTGAACCAATGTGCATGTAATGCAGAGTCTTCCACAATGTTTTCCATGGAGACAATATGGTGTCATGCGCTAGATTATGAATATTTCCTTGTAATCCATGTAGCTAGTTAGTTTTGGTAATCCATGTAGCTACCATCGTTAAAAGGACTTGTTTATATTAGTGTAGATTGATACAACTTAGTGTTAGCTACCTTACTTGAATAGTAGTGTTGAGTCTGGAAGGGAGATTGTCGTCACTCTGTTTCATGCAGAGGTCGACGTCCGTAGAAGGGTAACAAAGATGGATTGTGCGAACAAGGTTGAAATCCAATTTGATGGTCTTAGTGAAGGTATCATTGGATTTCAAATAGGTTGCAATTGTTCGGTGATTATTAGGGCCGTTAAGCCTTTGAATTTTTTGTTGTTGTGGTTTGTTGTACTGCGTAGGTGCTAGTCGTAGGATGTCAAGTGTAGTAGTCTTTTGGTATATTTTGGTCTTTTGGCTTTGATTTTTTACGGCCGTTAAGGCATTGAATTTATTTTTGTTGGGTGCATACAAGTTAGAATTGTTGGTGTGATTTATTGTACTACGTAGGTGGTAGCCGTGGGATGTCAAGTTTAATTGTCTTTTGAGTATGTTATGGAAATACTATTTTTATTATTTCGATTGACTTTGAATGTGACCAATCTTATTTGACTTCTTGATTCATTTTCATGTAAAGGGAGTTCAATTTATTTCATGTACTAAGTTGCATGTGCTACACTATAGAATGGACAGGAATAGTGATAAAAACCCTTAAATAAGTGTTGATCTAACCTTGAGATTATATAATATGTGTCAATGTAACCCTGCAATTATATAAAACGTTCCAATCTAACCCTAAGATTATGTAATATGTGCCAATCTAACCCTTAGATTGTATAATATATGTCAATATAACCATGTGATTATATAATTTGTGTTGATCTAACCTTGAGATCATATAATATGTTCTAACTATACCTAAATGATTGCAACAGATGAATACCTATTTGGTTAGGTGCAGCTAACATCGAATCCTTGCAAAAAAGTACGTAGAGAAGACATATATGTGAATGCTAATGATGAGGTATATCATGTTATTAATTGATTTTTCCCAAGTACTTCCTACGTACGAGTTCAAAACGAAGAGTTTATCCTTATAGAGGATATCCTCATGGATAATACTTGAATTGCAAAAGCTAAAAGGTGCCCTATATGAAAGTTCTAAAATAGGGCAACGGTTTTAACTTATACAAATTCCAACAAATAATAGTGAAAGTTGCCATATAGGGATTACTAACATAAGCAAGATAAATAAGCAACATAAGGCGGTTACACACAGTTAAACACCGGGCTTCGGAAGTGGCATCAATTGACTCTGTGTACGTTTTATTGGGCCCATCTCCGGAGGTGGTGGTGAATGACATATACATTGTTCTGAGCCAGAAGGGGTTACATTGCTCGCAGAACCATCCCCGACAGTTGTAGAAAGAGTTGATCCCAACAATTTGACATCCCTCTTGCTCACCATAAAAGTCTTTCCCCACACAAGGTTCTTGATTCCATCGGCCCTTACTGTTTCGAGTTACCCGACATTTTCCCCAGAGAGCTGCACAAAAGAGAAAATATGGTCATGTACAATTTATTTAAGTACATATGAGGTTGAATCCACGTTCAACATGTAAGATGACATTACCTTGGAAGAGGCAGGATTAACTAGTGGGAGTTTTTCAATAGGGGTTTTGTCGGCCAAGTTATAAAAAATTCCTATTGGCATTTACCGAAAAAAGGAGGAAACAATGCTTACTTTTTGCCTAATCAGCCACTTTGTTCTTCTGTTCGGTGGGCCCACTTTGAAAACTCTTCTTGTTGTGCCTTTACTCCCCATAAGTCACGCATCTATACTTTGATCTCGTAGGGTCATTTTCCCAATCTTCCTTATTCCTCTTAGTTTTTCAGCCTTCCAACCACATGTACAACTCAGGAAGATCACACTTTTGGAATGTTGTTTCTTTCCAGAAAGACCTACCTGGAACTAGTGTGATCATGTGAATGTAAGCCTTTTCAAACATTGTTTTCGATATTATAGGGTCACAGTACTTGTGGAGGGGGACCCTCTTGTTCAGTAATACAACTGTAGTGTGCCTACACGGAACCCTTGTGTGATCTCAAATCCCATAATCACACGAGCTAGTATCAATCCTCATTGTATAATTGGACTCACCATGGACTACCTCAAACATAGTTTCTGAAAAAAGGTGGAATGTTAGTCTCCGAGCAAGTCTTGCCACAATCTTCAGCCATGCCTCAGCCCTTAGACACATACCAGTCTCCCATCCCGCACATTTATTATACCTTTCCTCCAATCTTTTCATCGTTCTTACCCGCAAACCTTCCATAAATGTATAAAATGGCTTGTTCCTCAGTCTACCAACCAATTGTTTTATGATTCCTTTGGATTGTTAGTGATATTCGCATATTTGAAGCACGGGGAGAAAGTATACCTTGGAGTCACCAAGAGCTTCCAACCAAGCGTGAGCCACCTCAGATAGTTCCTTGATCTTACCCATTTCCGCCTTGAAGTCCCTAGCATTAAATGCTATTGAATCTTTCCAAAAAAATTCAAAATACCCACTGGATACTTTTTTTCCCAGAAATTGGCATAAATGTGCATGCTGCATTTTCTCTGAGTGGCATGTGGCACCAGATCTTTGATAGCCTCGGATAGACCCTGCAGTGGAACATTAACCATTTTAACCGCACAAATTATATTTTTTCACCAACATCTATGCAAAGGAAGTACGAGGTTGGGTCAGAATATATATAAAAAGTACAGGTTAAATCAACAAATAAATGAAAATTCAAGGGTTAGATCTGCACAAGGTTATACTCATGTAAGGTCAAATCAGCACTTCACCTTTAAAGATAGGGTTAAAGCAGCACATAATGAATAAAGGTAGGGTTATATCAACACTTTCAATATAAATCCACGGTTAGATCAGAACATAGTGAATAAATGTAGGGTTATTTCAGCACTTCTAATATAAAGCCTGGGGTTAAATCAGCACATTAAATAGAAACATGGGGTTAGATAGGAACTTTTAATAAATTAAAAACTAAGGTCATATCATAAATTAATTATCAATCGATCATCAACAAGATAATTTCATACCCGAAATCCTGCTTAACAAAAACACCCAACAATCACGATAATTTCAACATGGCATTCATGAACTACCTCACATAATATTAACATTCATAAATATCGCAGGGAGATAAGATTTTTCACCTTTTGCCGATCGGACATGAAAGTTCAAGGCATCCCATTTGAGAAACCTCCCAAGAAGTCATCCATCATCCGGAAGAAGAGCCAGCTATCTTTCGACTCCCCCTCGGCGTAGGCAACACAATAAGCAGATAGAATCTTCTATCCGGATCATTTTCAATAGCACTCAATAGAACTCCTCCATACCTACCCTTACGATGACATCCATCAAAACCTATGTAGGGTTGACATCCATTTAAGAAACCTTTCTTGGCTGCATCAAAACCAAGAAATAACCTCTTAATCGAAGGAACATGAGAATTAGGTCCTGGTTGATAGTCCATTATTGCATAACTTCCCAAGTTACTTTTTGTCACCTTCTCTCAATACTGAGAAGGAGTCCCCGTGATTTCCATCTAACATCTCACAAGCCTTGTTTCTTACCCTCATCAGTTGATGACTTTTCGGTTACACTCCAGATGTTAACATGAAGTCTTCCAACACCTTGTTTGACACTTTTCAGTTAGCACTCAAGAGACCCATAATCCTTTTCGCTATCCATTTTTTTTTCCATTCACACTGCCTACTTGCCTGCATGTGTGCTCCTCCCAAGCTTCCGAACACAAGAAGTGTGTCTGATAATCAGTGCAAAACTATGAAGCCTCCACTTACAAATCCCTTGCAACGAACCGTGATTCGGAGCTTCTCACTCATAACCGTATAGTGTTGAAACTCTTTCTGCACAGATAATTCAAGTAACACTTGCTTTAAATCTTGGTGTGACTGAAATGGCATAACCTCCTTCAATGTAACTCTATCACCTCTAACATCATCAAACTCCTCTCTATTCAAGCATTTTCTTAGTGGATGAAACTCATCGCCACTATTAGACCCATCTTCTAACTCCTCTTCAACATAAGCATCCGCACCTTCCATATCCTCAAAATCAATCTTGGAACCGTCCTCAATGTAATGATTCATCATTTGTGTCTCTTATTCCAACATGTCATCATCTTCCGTTTCATTAACATAATTTGCATCGTCACTGCTGTCGCACGACCCTTCCAAGTCTTACTCCACACTAGATTGATTATATATGTTCATCCTCTCCTGTTTGCTGCATTCTCCCATGCCAACAACACAACCACCAACATCACTGGTGAGACCCACAACCTCACCAAAAACTTTCACAGCTTTGTCATTCTCACAAGCCTTGAACATATTCATCAAATCCTCCTCATTGCGTAGTAAAACATTCTCCAACGGAGGAACCAAATACTTGAATTTCAATTCCATCTTCTTCCATGCCTCTGGATTGGCGAAGATTTTTTTTGTAAAATTGGACTTCAACACAACGAGGTAATAACGATCAGGATCAATGCAATCCAATACGTTGGAAAATCACCATGCCTAAGTGTAAACGTATACATATCATCCATATCATCCTGCATATTTTCAACAATAGTAACATCAATTCATATGGGAAAACGTAAATACAACTCCATCACATTAGCCAAAATAAAGACACTAAAATACAGCAACTACATCACATAAAGACACCAAAATAAATACACACCAAGAAAATAATATTACAGCCATTGACACAACGCCGAAA
>JAULKK010243456.1:0-25585 GCA_032355705.1 Rubia peregrina
ATCCCCGATTAATCGGCTAGGCGCTAGGCGGTGCCCTTCCCGCCTAGGCCCGCCTAGTGATTTTTAGAACCATGGTTAGAGGAAGTAAATAATTGGGAGACCTATGTTTAGAGTCTGGAGGTAGCAGCTCAAATTGCAAGATGACTTGAAAATGCATACTAAAAATGGCAGGTACAAAATTGAAGCTGGAGAAAGCCAGAACTGAGTTAAGCTTGGCACATAATGATTTGATGGTGGATAGAATGGAGAAAATGAAATTTCAAAGAGTTATTGTGCCTTGCGAAAGTTAATAGATGGAATGAGATTGATGAGAATAATAATAGGAAAAAATTCAAAGTTGATTGGCTAAGATTGGGGGATGGAAACAACAAGTATTTCCGTCAGTTAAAGGGAAAAAAAAGCCCTGGGTATTATGAAAATGGTGAGAAGCGATGGCTCTAAAATTGAAGTGCAGGAGGAAATGGAGGAGGAAGTTTATTCTTTCTATGAGAATTTGGTGGGAAAATCAGCTGAAAGTATCAAATTTATAGGTGTGGGGATTATGAGGAGTAGAAATACAAGTAACATAGATGCTTAGAGGAGATTAATTGCTGATGTAAATTAATCTGAAATTCTAAAAGCTTTGAAAGGTATAGGTGAACTAAAGACCCCGGGATAGGATGGATTATAGTTTAAAAAAATTAAAGCAAGCTGGGATTTGATCAGGGATGATATTATGGCTGCAGTCAAGGATTTATATTATAATGGCAAGTTGTATAGAGCTGTTAATTGTACTGTGGTAACCTAAAATCTTAAGCATCAGAGTGCCAAAGTTGTCAAGGATTTAAGGTCCATTTCATGTTGTACTACTATGTATAAAATCATTTCTAAAGTTTTGACGGATAGGTTAAGCAAGGAAATCAGTGGGATGGTTGTGGTGTATCAGGCTGCATTTGTTCCGGGGAAAAATATCCATAATCACACTATGATGGCTTTTGAGTTAATCAGAGGCTATAATAGAAAGGGAGGAGGAGCAAGGTGTATATTTCAAATGGATATTCAAAAAGGTTATGATATTTTAGATTGGAACTCACAGGAAGCCATAATGAAGGAAGCTAGTATACCAAGTAAGTTTGTATGGTGGATTATGGTCTGTGTTAAGACTGTCTTTTAAATACATTATTAATAGTAACTATGCTAAATTGATCCAAGCTAAGAGGGGCTTAGACAGTCCAATTTCCCCTTTATTATTTGTGCTTGTCATGGAGTACTTAAGCAGGTGCATGAAAACATTGATGGTGAATAAGGATTATAAATTTCATGCTAAATGCGAGAAACTTGGGCTGATCAATTTGAGTTTTGTGGATGTTTTGCTGATGACAAAAGGGGAGCTAAAATCAATACAAACTCTAATGGCTACCCATACGATTTTTGCTTATTCAACAGGCTTGAAGGTGAACAATGCTAAATGTAAAGTGTACTTTGGTGTTGTTAGTGATGAAGCATAGAAACATATCATTGAGTTTACTGATTTTGAGGATGAAAGATTACCATTTAGGTATTTGGTAGTTCCCCTATACAGCAAGAAACCAAACATGTTTACATATCAACCACTGATCGAAAAAATCGTAAGTAAGCTGAAGCATTGGTGTGCCAAAACATTGAGCTATGCTAGGAGATTACGATTGATCAATAGTGTATTATTTGTTGTTAATTTCTAGATGTAAAATTTTCCTTTGCCAAAAGCTGTGTTAAAGCATGTGGAAGTTGGATTGGAATTAATCAGACCAGCTGTATTGGAAATGTCATAGAGAAAGATAGATAAGTATTTAAAATTTTATTGGCTGCTGAATAGGAATTGTGAAGTGATTAAATTTTGTAAAGAATAAAAATTCCCTATCACCTCATAATTGGATTTTTTTTAAAAAAAATAAGAAAAATAAAGATCCTTTCAAATCACGTATTTCCGTTGGAAATTATATAGTCAAACTTTAATTTATATGAAGGTCATTATATACACATAATGTTATTCTGTATGTATTACTTATATTGTTTTATTGTAACCCTTTTTGAGTTTTCAAGCATTCTTTAGGAGGAGTATTATCTTTGTGTGTGTGTGTGTGTGCACGCGAGCATGGGAGAAAATGAATTATTATCCTATAGATGGTAGAAAAATAGAAAAGAAACTTCAAATGCCCGCTTTTACAAAATCCTCTACGATGTTAATGACATCAACAAGGTGATAAACTTGTATAAAATTTAGTTATAATATTTCATGTATCAAGAGAATTTATTTGTTTGTCCTGTAAAACTCTCAATTATTACTTATAAAATTTATTCACGGTTTCCTTTTATTTGTTTTATTAAATATGAGAATTCTTTAACATTTTGCAAACGTGTGCAAAAAGCATTGTCATTTGGTTATGTTACCTTGCAAGGACCTTCCGCCAAGGAATGGCCAATTAGGGTGTGCAAGAGAGGTGACTACTTTGAATTGGGTTGGAAGTCATTTTTCAAAGATAATAAATTAGTAACAAATAATTTTATCCTCTTTACATTTCTCAAAGGCTCAACTATAAAAGTTGAAGTAATCAGATCGGGATTGGGAATACCAAGTGAACAACTGGAAAAAAATTATGCATCTTCTCCATCAATGAATATCAACCGCCCGTCTTTCTTACGTATTTTTAATTATATATTATTTTTCATTTAATTTTTTATTCTTAATTAATAATATAAATTCTTTAGTGTTATATATTATTTGGGAGTGCAGAGTCGCGTGTATCAAACTCTGCATCTCAAAAAAGAAGAGGAAGGGGAAAGAGGAGAGAAACAAAAATCCTACAGGTAATATATTATGTGTTTCTTGTTTACCTTATCCAATTCACAGAAGTATTCCTATAATACAAGCAATAACATTAACAATGTGATTTTACCATGAACATAATATATTACTTCCCATTCAATGTGTATAATTTCGTTATTAAACTAGTTTCTCATTACATCTTATATTCATATCTTTAAACTAGATATGAATAATAAATTGAAAATTCACTAATGATTTCAAACTAAAATTTATGTGTTTCGTACATTAGATTTATTTCTTATGGACTTATTTCAACAAGCAAGCTCGGATGTTTTTATAGTAGTTGTACATTCACTTAACAATAATAAACAAAAAAATTTAAAAAAAGTATGCAATTACTTTGTCAACCACCAATCTACGACTCCCAGCAGGATAAGTTTTCTAGTTATTCAGAGTTTCATATCTGAATATTTTCTACGCACACTGTATATCAAATGATAGGGATATGTTTATATTCTTCTTGATAAAATATTTTGTAAATATTGTCAATTTTGGGGGGTTTTACTTTGTGGGTGCATGTTTTCCCAAGTTGTATAGGCATAACCCGTGGAGTTCTAAATTTTGAAGGTGGTGTGGTTGTAATCCTGATCAAAGTTATGAAGGAGAGCAAACTAAGATGGGATGGGTATACATGCTCAGATATGGGGACTCAATTGAAGCTACTGGAACAAGAAGTTCTAAAAACCAGGTTCTTAAAGAATAGACTGCAAAATTAATTAAATCTGAGGCACATTAGCTGAGAACTATCATTTCATCCTTATTACCAGTATGGATCATATAGTTAAAAAAACGTTATGATGATGATGAGATAGTGCAGGAAATTATAGCCAAACTCATCCTTGACAAGGAAGAAATATTTGGGTTCCATTATGCAAATGGTATTTTCAAATAATGGAAGAGAATGTATGTTGGAATCTATAGAAATACAAAGCATTAAAGTTTCATTCTTCAGTTATAGGTGGCCACTTAGGCCAATCTTCTACGATTAAAACAAGTCTTTTACACTCCAATTGGCCACAAATGAAACAACGAATAATTGAACCTGTAAGATTTTGTAGTGTCTGCCAAAAGAATAAAAATGAATAATGCAAAAGCCCTAGTATGTTATAGATTATACCAATACCTAACCATGATTGAAGACATATTACCATGGATTTTATTGTGAAACTGCCCTTATCATAAGGTTGTGACACTATTCTAGTGGTGGTGGATAGGTTAAGGTTAACTAAATAAAGTCATTTTATACCCATAAAACATCATTTCGCAGCAAAGATGGTTACTACATTGTTCTTTAATGAGACTTGCAGATTTAATGGAGTTCTATAATCTATCACAACTAACAAAGACAAAGTGTTAACTAGCCTATTTTGGGATTAGTTATTCTCAAAAGTTGGAATCAAGATGCAGTTAAATTCCACCTACCATCCATAAATAGGTGGTAAATATGGAAGGATCAATAATGTAATGGATGACTATTTAAGGTGTTTTGGTGGATAAAGACCAGTTATTTAGAGGGAGTGGATAGCAACATCTTAGAGGTGTACAACACCCCTCATCAAATCAGTATCAACATGACTCCTTTGATGCATTGTATAGAGCTAAGACACTCACTTTGTCACTAGGAACTTTAACTGGCATAATTATTTTAGTTGCTGGTGATGTGTTAAAACAAATGGAAGCCATTAATAAGTTGCAACAAGAACAACTAAAGAAATGTTAAGACAAGGATGAATAAAATAGTTGATACCAGAATATCATTGTGAAGCTTTACTGAGAATGATTTGGTTTTTCTTAAGCTACAAAGACACTATTAAACTTCAGTGCAAAGCAACATTTGTTCCAAAATGGAACTTGAGTATTATGGCCACCACTCGATGGTAAAATGAATTGGAGCAGCATCTTATATTCCACGTGTCATTTGTGAGATAGCTTCCAATAACAATCGAAGAAATTTCTGAAGCGAACCTAGATAAAAATTTGGTTTTTTAACCTGACAATATTTTAAAGAACAAACTCCTTGAAAGTGATAACGTGGCGATAGTGCATTGGTTAGCTAAGTGGAAAATTTTACCATTGGAAGAACCTTCATGGAAGGACTTTGATCTCATCATAAAATAATTTCCACAACTAAAAGCTTAAGGACGAGCTTTGAGTTAAATAGGATGAATGGTTTTGAACCTGAAGCAATAGGGTATAGTCAAAAGGATATAAAATTTAGCTTCTAACTAACTACTGGAAGTTGAGAAAGGCGCAAAGCAGCTGAAGAGAGCCAATGATTTTTTTAATTTCTTCTTAATGAATATTTCGTAATTGTTGTCAATAATGGAGGTTTTACTTCGCGAGTGAACGTTTTCCATAATTTCATAACCTTAACTTGTAGTGTCCTAAATTGTGGAGATCTTGTGGTTGTATTCCATGTAATCCGCAAGTCCTGGTGTCAGCGAGTAGAACCTTGTTTAGGTTGCCTTCAAGGGTTGTAATGTTGGGCGCTATGTTTTATGTATACACCAATTAGTAAATCTCAACAATGGTAAAGTTAAAATGTTGGAAAATAAATTATGAAATGTAACATTAAATATAAAGATAAATTTTATGGAGCACACATTAACGAGTGATAACTAAATCAAAGAACATTATTACTCATTAGTGTCTTTTTGAATAACCATATTTCCATCTCCCACCCACAATTTTGTGATGAGGGTAATATAGAAACTATACTTTTATGAGTATTTAAATTAGTTTTGTTTGGTACTTTCTATGTATTTTATTTGAAATTCAATTTGTTAATTTAGTATTTGTTTTCATAGAGACTAGAGATTAAAATTATACTAATAATTTGTATTGCACTACATTTTTTGGGTTGGTCTCAATTTTTTATGTGCTTTTAATGTACTAGAATTCCTAAATTCATCAGTAATGGGGTCAATTAAGAATGCAATTATTTCATTTTATGTCTTCAAAATTATTCTTAAATTATGGAAAACACATTACACAAATTATTCATGAAGAGCTTCATATTAAGTGTTTATACGGTCCGTATTTAAAACATCACATCAAAATTTAAATCATAAATAAATTATAGTTAACTATCATTATTTTTTCACAAATGCTCACACAGATTTTCTCAAGTCTAAATTGTGAAATAGTAAAATATCAAATGAAAATTTACAATATTAAAAAATAGAAATGGACACCATCACTTTCTCTCTTTTGATGTATGGGCGATAATTACATACTGCTGGTGTGATAAAAAATATATGGGGAAATGACGGGGCCATCAACAAAAAATGGTGGCCCTGTCATCAAAGAAATGAAGGTACGTCAAACTGGAGAGCAAAGAAAACAATACAAAAACAGATGAGGAACATAAGGTGACACATGAACAAATTGGAGATTGGGAGATACATATCATTTAGGAGGTAAATCGAACTGAGGTAAAAATTGATTCAGCTGAAACTAAAATTAGTAAGTTATGGGTTAATGTTATTAATGGAATTGGGTGCAAGAAAATGGTTTACAAATTGATTGCATAGCTCCGAAAATTGTAAATGGAGAGATAGAAATTGAAATTTATTTGGAGGATGTTGAAGAGGAGATTAAATATTGGGATTCTGCTCTGATTATGTATATGATTGGAGGGGATTTAACTATGAATGCCATAAGAAGATATATGGTTAGATTCTGTTCATTTGTTAATTTGCATGGGATGTTATATAATGATGAAGTATATTTCATTGTAAGGTTTAAATCAATCCAGGACATAAATGAGGTACTGAGGAGAGGACCTTACACTATCTTTAATATGACTATGTTCTTGCATATCTGGAAGAAGACCTTCTGTATGAAAAATGATAGGGTGAAACATCTGCCTATTTGGGTTAATTGCCTAAGTTACCTTTGCATTTGTGGAGAGCTAAGAGCCTGGGAAATATTGGCAGTGTTGTGGGTAAACCATTATTTACGGATGAATGTACTGCTAGTAAGTTGATCGGGTCATATGCCCGAATTTTGGTTGATGTTGATATTTCTCAGAAAATTCCAGATTCATTGACTATTAAAAATGTTAAGGGGATCAAGATTAAACAATCGATTGTGCTGGAATGGAAGACTTGGTTTTGTGATAAGTCCCTAATTGCAGGTCACTATTGCAGAAAATAGGAAATTTAGACAAAAGTTGTGCAGAAATGGGTGACTAAATCAGCTGAGGTCAAGGAGTAAAAGGTGAGTGATGATGAAAAATTTGAAAGCCACGAGGTTGATGCTGAACTGATACCCCAAGACTGGAGTGTGGTGAAAACTAAAAGCAAGGGGAAGGGTAAAATGGACCTGAACCTGAATGAAATAACAGGTAGTAAAGTCAAGGAGAAAGCTAAAAATCAGAGGGTTGGATTGGTCTGTTTGATGACTTAGGGCATACACCATGATTATATCTTAGAATGTTAAGGGGATGAATAACTCAGCAAAGAGTAGAGAGATTAACTCCCGTGTCTATGGTATGAATCTAATGCTTGTTGTCCTAGTTGAAACAAGAGTTAGAATAGATTAAAAAATAGGAAGCTAGGAGACGATTTGGAGAAGGTTTGGAGATAAATGGTGTTTTGGTGATAATTACGATTGTCATCCTAATGGTAGAATGTGGATTTTGTGGGATCTGAAGAAAATTGATCTGAAAGTAGTGAAAAATACTGACCAGGTGATGTGTTGTGAACTTAGGGGTAGAAATGGTGAACTATGGAGTAGGTTTATAGCTATTTATACCGATAACCATTTGAAGAACAGGAAAATTTGTGGGCAAATATAGAGAAGATACAAGACAAAATGCAAGGGTCTTGGATAATAGTTGGGAACTTCATTAATGTCCTAATGACTAAGGATAGAACAGGATGAAAATATGTTCAGGTTCAGGAATTTTGGGACCTGGAACAAAAGATGGATAAGGTGAGGTTATTTGAATGTGAATCTGAGGGGGACTAATACACATGGACAAATAGACATCTAGAGGGTGTAATATATTCAAGGATTGACGACGTGATAGCTAATGTTAAATGGTTTTAGAAATTCTCCACAGTCAGAGTGGAGAATTTGTCACCTGGAATCTCTGATCATACCTTAATCAGAATTAGTATGCAAAAAGTGCAAAGGAAATGCAGTAGAAAATTTAGGTTTTTAAACTACCTCTTGGAAGACTCTGAAGTTTTGAACACCATACAGACTAGTTGGAGGAAGTAAATGATTGGTAGACCTATGTTTCAAGTCTGGAGGAAGCTGCTCAGATTGCAGGAGGCCTTGAAAATGCATACTAAAAAGATTACAGGTACAAAATTGAAGCTGAAGCAATCCAGAACTGAGTTAAGCTTGGCACAGAATGTTTTGATGGTGGATATAATGGAGAAAATGAAGATTCAAAGAGTTATTGGCTGCATTACAAAAGTTAATAGATGGAATGAAATTGATGAGAAGATTTCTAGGCAAAAATCCAAAGTTGATTGGCTAAGATTGTTAGATGGAAACAAAAATTATTTTCATCAATTAAAGAAAAAAACAAAGCCCTAGGTATTCTGAAAATGGTGAGAAGTGATGGCTCTGAAACTGAAGTGTGGGAGGAAATGGAGGAGGAAGTTTATTCTTTCTATGAGAATTTGGTGGAAAGGCAGCTGAAAGTATCAAATGTATTAATGTGATGATTATGAGGAGTGAAATACAATGATCAAATATGCTCAGAGGAGATTAATTGCTGATGTAACTGAATCTGAAGTTTTGAAAGCTTTTAAAAGTATAGGTGATCTAAAGACTCCGGGACAGGATGGATTTACAGCTAATTTTTTAAAAGCAAGATGGGATTTGATCAGGAAGGATATTATGGCTGCAGTCAGGGATTTCTTTGATAATGGAAGGTTGAACAGAGTTGTTAATTGTATTATAGTAACCTTGACTCCTAAGCATCATAGTGCTAAAGCTGTCAAGGATCTGAGGCTCATTTCATGTTGTACTACTATGTATAAAATCATTTCTAAAGTGTTAACGGATAGATTAAGCAAGGAGATCAGTGGGATAGTTGTGGTGGATTAGGTTGCATTTGTTCCTGGCAGAAATATCCATGACCATATTATGATGGCTTTTGAGTTAATTAGAGGCTATAATATAAAGGGAGGAGGAGCAAGGTGTATGTTTCAAATGGATATTCAAAAATCTTATGATACTTTAGATTGGAACTCATAGGAAACCATAATGAAGGAAGCTGGTATACCAAGTAAGTTTGTATGGTGGACTATGATCTGTGTTAAGACTGTGTCTTAAATACATTGTTGATGGTAACTATACTAAACTGATCCAAGCTAAGAGGGGGCTTAGACAGGGGGATCCAAACTCCCCTTTATTATTTGTGCTTGTCATTGAGTACTTAAGTAGGTGCATGAAAACATTGATGATGAATAAGAATTATAAATTTCATGCTAAATGTGATAAACGTAGGCTAGTCAATTTGAGTTTTGCTGATGCTGTCAAGTTGATGACAAAGGGGAGCTAAAATCAATACAAAATCTAATGGTTTCCTATAAGATTTTTGCTTATTCAACTGGCTTGAAAGTGAACAATTACTTTGGTGCTGTTAGTGATGAAGTAGAGAAACATATCATTAAGTTTACTGGTTTTGAGAAAAGAAGATTACCATTTAGATATTTTGAAGTTCCCCTAACCAGCAAGAAACCAAACATGTTTACATGTCAACCACTGATAAAAAAATGTTTAGTAAGCAGAAGCATTGGAGCTCCAAAACACGGAGCTATACATGGAGATTAAAATTGATCAATACTGTATTATTTGTTGTTAATTTCTGGATGTAGAGTTTTCCTTTGCCAAAATTTGTGTTAAAGCACGTGGAACCTTTATGTAGATCATTCCTTTGGAGTGGTGGGGATTCAGTAACAAGAAAGGCTCTTATTGCTTGGAAAAAGTCTGTGATGGCAAGAAATCTGGAGGGCTGGATGTTATCTCTTTAAAAGAGTGGAGTGAAGCCAATATGCTGAAGAACTTGTGGAATTTATGTAAAAAAATCTAATAGAATGTGGATCGGGTGGATACATGAGTACTAAATATAAGGTGGTGATATGATGACTACTGTGTTTCCTAAGGATTGCTTCTGGATTATCAAAAGTATGGCAAAGAGCAGAGACAAGGTGAGGGATTATGAGGCATGGAGAAAGCACATCGACATTGCAAAGTTCAGCATGAGGAAAACTTACAGAAGTATCAAAAAAGAGGAGGATTAAGTGGGCCGGATGCCGAGAGATAAATTCATTTTATGGATGGCTTGACATGAGAAGTTGGTTACCAAGGATTGGCTGAGGAGATTCGGTTTTCAGGTGGAAGCTAAATGCTCTTTCTATGATTAAGAGGAAACAATGAACCACTTATTCTATGGGTGTGAGAAAACAATGAACCGCTTGACATGGTTGCGGGGGAGTAGAGAACCAGAACAATGAAACTCAGAACTGAACTGGTTGCTGCTACATGGGAAAGACATGGGAGAGCAGTTTAATCAAAACGGCAGTAGTGGAGACTCTGTACAAAATATGAAAATAGAGAAATGCTATCAGTTTTGGTAAGATTTATAAAGAAGAAATTGTAGTTAGAGATATTATAGAATGTATCGTGACAAGGGCTTCGGCTAAACAAAATTTGAGGGTACATTGTGCTAGGATTATGATTTTGGAGAATCGGTAGTTGATAGTGATGTGATGGATATGTAAATGTTGTTTTTTTATAGAAATGAAAATTTATTTACTTCCAATATTTTTTAAAATAAAAATGCTAAAATATCAAGTGCAATAACTTTACAATTCTTATTTACAATAGACTACTTAAAATAATTAATCAGACCAGTTGTATTGGAAATGTCATAGAGAAAGATAGTTAAGCATTTAAAATCTTATTGGCTGCTAAATAGGAATTGTGAAGTGATCAAATTTTATTAGGAATAAAAAATTTCCTATCACCTCATAATTGGAAAAAAAATTAAAAAATAGGGAAAATAAAGATCCTTTTAAATCACTTATTTCTGTTGGAAATCATATAGTAGTCAAACTATAATTTATATGAAGGTTATTATATACACATAATCTTATTGTGTGTATCACGTATATTATTTTATTATATACTTTTTTTGAGTTTTTCAGGCATTCTTTAGGAGCAGTGATCTCCTTCCCCCTCCCCCTCATGTTTGTGTGTGTGTCCACACGGGAGAAAATGAATTATTTTCCTATAGATGGTAGCAAAATAGTAAAAATAATTCAAAGGCCATGCTTCTAAAAAAATTACTCTACGAGGTTAATGACATCAACAAAGTGGTAAACTTGTATAATATTAAGTTATAATATTTGTTTATGCATCAAGAGAATTTATTTGTTTATCCTGTAAAACTCTTAATTATTACTTATAAAATTTATTCACGATTTCCTTTTATTTATTTGATTAAATCAGAGAATTACTTAAAATTTTGCAAACGTGTGGGGAAAATTGTCATTTGGTTGTGTTACCTTGCATGGTGCTTCCGGCAAGGAATGGCCTATCAGGCTGTGCAATAGAGGTGACTATTTTGAATTGGGTTGGAAGGCATTTTTAAAAAATAATAAATTAGTAAAAAGGATTTTCTCCTCTTCACATTTCTAAAAGCCTCAACTATAAGAATTGAAGTAATCCAATAGGGATTGGGAATACCTAGTGAATAACAGGAAAAAAAATCTGCATCTTCTCCATTAATGAATATCGATCTCCCATCTTCCTTAGGTATTTTCACTTATATATTAAATTTCCCTTTAATTTTAATTCTTAATTAATAATATAAATTCTCCAGTGTTATATATTATTTGGGAGTGCAGAGCCACATGTATCAAACTCTGTATCTCTAAAAAGAAGAGGAAGGAGAAAGAGGAGAGAAACAAAAACCCGACAGGTAATATATTATGTTTTTCTTGTTTATTAAGAACCTTATCTAATTAAGAGAAGTCTTCCTATAATACAAGTAATAATATTAACAACGTGATTTTACCATGAAGATAATATATTACTTCCCATTCCATGTGTGTAATTTTGTTATAAAACTAGTTTCTCATTCCATCTTAGATTCATATCTTTAAACTAGATATGAATATTAAGTCAAAAATTCACTAATGCTTTCAAACTTAATTTGATGTGTTTTGTACATTAGATTTGTTTCTTATCGGACTTATTTCAACAAGCAAGCACGGATGTTGTTATAATAGTTGTACATTCACTTAAAAATAATAAACAAAAAGAATTTTAACTTCAGGAAAATTGGACAACTTATATGTGCATGACTTGTTTTTAGTAATAAAGTGCATGCGGAATTTATTTTCTTTGGAACTATTTTTATTCAATATTTTGGTGCATGATTAGAGATGCTAGCACATTAATAATTAATTTTCCAAAATATAACATTAAAATGGCACATCTTATAGCCTAAATCGTATTTAGTTTAGATAGTAAGTACACATCATGTTCATCACATAATTGTCTCCCTTTACAGGTGAATCTAACATCTATGATTATTTTGATATTTGTATTCTCTTGAGATATGATACACAAATTAACATTAAAACTTTGAATTTCAATTTATATAATGAATATGTAAGCAATCAGTTTCTAATGGTTCATGTTTAATATTGATAAAACAGGGTAGAGGTAATCTTGACAAAGCAAACAGAAGCATGAAGAGAGGAATGTACCATTCAATGAAGAATTCAGGGGGATATTTAGAAGGAAGGGACAATGTTATTGTGTAATGAAACTAAATAAGACATATTTCTTTTGGAATATGATGTTTTCTTAAACGATATGGTGTTCTAGTAATATATTTATTGCTCATCCAAAGGGCAACTGAAATAAAATTTCTATTATGTTGGCACTGTGTTGGATAAGTTCATAGTTATTTAGTGTTTCATAACTGAATATTTACTATGCATAATGTATTTTAATGGACAAGTAGTTGTTTAATTTCTTCTTGATGAAATATTTCATAAATGTGTCAATTTGGGGGGGTTTTGCTATGAGGGTGCACATTTTCCCAAGTTGTATAGTCTTGACTCATGGATTTCTATTTCGTGAAGATTAATGGTTGTATTCCAGATCAAATTTATGAAGGACTAAAAAACTGATTATGGGAGCGATTACAATATAGGGTAATACATGCTCAAATATGGGAACTCAACTAAGGCTACTAGAACAAAAGGTTCTAAAAAATAGGTTCCTAAAGTAAAAATATATATAAATAATTAAACCTGAGGCATATTAGTTGAGAACTATCACATCATCCTTATTATCAATGTGGATCTTATAGTTAGAAAAAAGTTATGAAGATGATGAGATAGTGCAGGAGATCATAGTCAAAATCATCGTTGAAAAGAAAGCAATATTTGAGTTCCATCATACAAATGGTATTCTCTGGAGAAAAAAAAGGGAAGAGAATTTATGTTGGAAATTCAATAAAAATCAAGCATGCAATTTTAACTACCATGCATTCTTCAGCCATAGGTGGCCACTTTGGCCAAACTGCTGCAACAAAAGGGGATTTTTCACTCTCCCATTGGCCACAAATGAAACTAAAATTAAGTGGGTGTAAAATCTTGTATTGTCTGACAAAAGAATAAAAATGAGTACTACAAGAGCCCTGTTATGTAACCAAACTTACCAATACCTAACCATGATTGATGACATATTACCATTGATTTTACTAAGAAACTAACCTTATTAGAATGTTGTGACGCTACTCTAGTGGTGGTGGGGGTAGGTTGACCAAATTTAGTCGTTTTATTCCCCTATCACATCCTTTCTTCAATGAGACTCGTAGATTGCATAGATTTCCGGAGTTCATCACAACTGACAAAGACAAAGTGGAAACTAGCATGTTTTGAAATTAATTATTCTCAAAAGCCAGAATCAAGATGTAGCTAATATATGCCTACCATCTAGAATTACGTGGTAAGGCTGAAAAGATCAATCAGATAATGGAGAACTATTTAAGGTGTTTTGGTGGAGAAACACCAGTTATTTGGAGGGAGTTAACAACTGATAGCAAGAGATGAAAATGACTTCCAATTAAGGGGACTACGTGTTTCTCAAACTGTAAAAAAAAATGTGGACAATCATCTGTAAAACCTTGTCATTATCCTAAACTGGCTTAGAGATTTTATGGTCTTTACCAAGTGGAAAAGAGAATTGGCAGTGTAGCTTACTAACCAACACTGTAACTATAAAGCTGGAATCACCTTGTCTTTCATGTTTCCATTTTGAAGAAATTCATCGTAAGCTCACCTGCAGCTTATGATGTCATTCCCAACTCTTAGGTTGAGCAATTAGTTAATGATAACAGTTAATTATTTCTCATTATATAATATAAAATAAATAATGAATTGCAAACTATCTTAGAAGTAGTATAAATTATCCTTAATTGCCTTAAAATTATAGTATGTCGTAGTTGTAACATATTTCTAACCCAACCCCTACCGCCGGCTCTCTTCCCCTTCTCTCTAAAAACACCCTAATTTTATCTTTACTTTTTTCCCATCTTTTTTTAAAGCAAATAGACGAGCTCCTTCTCATTAAGGTATAGAAATGAGCTACAATTTGTGATCGATCGTATGCACGATCACCATTGTTAGTTTATCTACTTTAGGTTATAAACTAGTACTACTACCAATCTACCTTCTATTACATTTGAGGAACTGATAAACATAAAACACCAAAACTAAAACAAGAATAGCCTCTCTATTACAAGGAGGGAAAAACTTCCACATGCTTGGCTCACACAGAGTGAGTGAGGTGAACCTCCCACTTGAGCTTCACACCAACATGGTGTATCAGAGCTTGCTTCATGCCACCCTAACGTATAGAGACTTAAAGACCGTCATTTATTAAGGGGGAGAACCCGAGTTGTGCTTGGTCAGTCAAACACAATGCCGTGGTTTCCTTGGTGGCTGAAGGGAAGGTTTTGTGTAAAATGAAATGGTTCATCTGTACCGTGATTACCTCCACCAGTCTCCACCCCAACCCACCAGATAGTTGTCTCGGTTCAAGCCAGCGTCCCAACTCAAATAGCCACAGTAGCACACATTAGATTTTACATATCTATATAAGCACGAAGATCTCTAATCCGAGCCAATTTGGACTTTCAAGATATGTCGGTCTATCCTGAAATGTCCAAACTAGCCGCATTCTACTCATCTACTCTTTAAACTTAGAGGGTTTGGCCATTTGTATGTTGTCTAACTACTTTTGACTTGGATTTCTCCTAAACCAGTCTTTTTGGAGAGAAGATCAAAAGCCAACCATGTTTCACCGATTGAAAGGTTGTCGGAGAACCTACTTGGCAAAGACTTCCTAATCTAATACTATAGACAAAAGGACCCAAATTTGACAACCGTCATCCATGTAACTAAGAGAGCAAAAAAACTATAAAACTACTAAGCTGAAATCGGAGTAAATGAACAAAGACACCGAAACCGAATGGGGTTAATCAGCCCAACTAAAGTAGAACATGCAAATGTTCATTTAGCCCAATATGATGACCTGGTTTAGCCATTCCAGATCTGATCAAACCCATCGTCGTTCATATCCCTATATGAACGGATCTGACCAACAATTGATAATAGTCGTCTACGGCATTTTTTCCAGTCACCATTAGAAAAATATTACCGAGATCTTATGCTATGGTGTTCGGATGAGCCATCATCTTGAGTGGTTGTGCGTCAGATCTGGATTCACACTATGCACCGGACGAGTTTGCACTTCCACCCTTACGATGTCGTGCACCACCCTCAGCATCGTTGTTCCGCTGTGCACCACCGATGAAAAGCCAAGGCAATCCCTTGCACTCTGCTACCTCTTCCGTGTGACACCGAACACTACCGCAGCTCCGGATCAGACCGACCAATCACCTCCGCTCTCGAAGAAGCTGAGGGCCTCTCCTTCTTCAGCGATAATGATCGGCGACAATGACCGACGTCGCTGCTTGGCTTCTTCGCGTGATGAGTGGCTGCAGCTAGTTTCCTCCCCATCTTCTGTCCCGATACCTTGCTCCGACACAGATCTACTACAAGTGCGGGAAATAAAAACTAAGTCTAGGGGGTGCCGGGCCACCGTGTTTGGTGGTGGTGGCAACATCGGCCCCCAAGGTTAGGGTTTGGTCTGTTATTTGTGGCTAAAAAAGTTTTGAGACATGGCTTAGAGAATTATGTCTTTCCCATCTTTGAGTATTTATGTTATTGAATAAGTATGGTCTGTCTCCATACACTGGCATTATTTTTCGACCTGATAGATTCGATTTAGTTGTTCGCGATGATCACTCGATTTAGTTGTTCGCGATGATCACTCGATTTAGTTGTTCGCGTCGATTGTTTTGTTCTCGATCTGGTTGTATAAATCGTATTTTGGTAATTGTTTTTTCCTGTTTTGGTTAGATTTTCCATTAATTTGGATACTTTCAAATCTATGTTTTTCAAGGTATTCCAGCTTGAATAACATAGATCATGTTTTTTTATAAATGGTGTTGCGGTTCTTGAAGATCCCTATATGGCGAAGTGACTGATGTGTGATACGCTACCCCTGCCAAGTGGTTATGGCTTTCGCAGGAAGCAAGTTAATATTACATTTTAATTGGATCTTTAATCTGTAATAGTACAGACGATCAGTCTAGTTGACAAATAATTTAAATATCCTTGCAATATATTAGTTATTGCTAAAGTTTGGATTGAATATCAATTCTACTTATTGTAATTATTGTTGGGTGTTTTTCCCACCACCATAAATGATTATTTTCAAAAAAAATACTCTTATCCCAGAGTGGACAGGTAGAAGATCATTTTCTGTTGCCACATCTTAAAGTTCATGTCATTATGAAACTTTTCCGGCTTCTCAGCATGAGAATGAGGAACCAAAGGTGTCATGCCAGAGGCAACCTTCGCAGTCTCCTTCACTTGATACACATTCCACAGAGTATCATGGAGACTGTTCATTATGATGTTGCGACAGATGAATTCCTTCTCATGCCACTCATCGGTAACCTTACTAGCTTCTTTAGTACCATCCCTTTTGGGCGGATCTCCACTTAAAAAGCGTTCAAGACCTAGAGTGGACAAGTAGAAGATCATCTTCTGCTGCCACATCTTAAAGCTCAGCCATTATGAACCTTTTCCGGCTTCTCAACATGAGAATGCGGAACCAAAGGCGTCATGCCAGAGGCAAACTTCGCAACATCGTTTCTGGACATGGTTCTATTCCACACATCCAACGACCAATATCACAGAACAGATAAACAGATATTTTGAAAAATATGAACCATTTATTTCAAAAAATTCTAATTTTTTTTCGAAAACTGTAAACAGATTTCGAAAACCTACAATGTAATTATTTTGAAAATTTTCCAATATGATTAATTAATTCGTTTCAAGATGGTTGGAATTATATTGGAAATACAACAATTTAATTAATTGTCAAAAATAGAATTGCTACAATCATTCATCAAAATAATAACTGTATTAATTGATCATGCATTACATTGTCGTGCTAAAATTAAATACGATTAATTGAAAGCACCAAGACATGCGATTCATATAAAGCAGTAACACAATCACATGCAATCACATAAAGATGGAATCACGAACAACGTTCGCTGTCCTTGAAATGAATTAGCCTCGTATTGGCATCGTTCCCCAAGATAAAACCACCAAAGGCAACACCTTAAACACTTAAGTGTTATCTCGGATTCACGTTATGCTCGAAAGCACTATCACTAGCCTGACAGAGGGACGACAAGAGATCGGAACAGAAAGAGATGAAGGAGAACTCGAGAGAACGAGACAGAGTGGCTCGAGTGGTGCAAGCATTTCTGGGGTCCTAGACGCTCTATTTATAGAGGTGAAATCCTAACCCTATTCTTGGAAATGCATTTGATCTGATTATCTTCCAATTAGAGATATCGTCCTTATCTCACGTGTGGTGCAAGCATTTTCACACATGCGTGTCACCCACGTAATTTTGTGAATTATAATTTATGGGCTACCACCTGAGTATTTGCTCGAAAACCGTGGATAGATATGCCATTGTAGTCGGAGAAGCGAAAGAGGTCATTTTCGGAGGAATGTCTTCAATGGAGAATGCTGACTATGCCAATGTAAGGGTTCGGGTGCCCATTAACCAACCCTTTGTCTCAGGGTTCTATTTTGGCTTGAAAAATGGATGCAATGCGTGGTTATCTATTGGTTAGGAAAAGTTCACAAACTGTGCAGGAAACGTGGTGGAATAGGCCACACTATTCCCCGATATCGGTTCGTTAATGATGCCATGCTCGAGTATTTTCTCGCACAAGGATTTGTAGCTCTGAGTTAACTACTGGGTCTACAAATCTTCAGGGATAACACAAAGGAACTATTTTCAGTGACAATAAGAGTCCAACCGCAATAAGGTTCACGAGAATTCCAGACGACTTCCTTAGGGGCCAACGAACAGAGGTTTCAAGGTGAGGAAATGATATCCCAGAAGGGTTCCTAAAAGAATATTTTCCCGTAATCATTATCATTCACCATAAAAAGAATAAATAGAGAGTACAAAGTATAAAGGTAGACTATTTCTAATATAACTCTTAGACTAGTCAATAAGATAAAATCAAATCTAATCATCTAACTGATTTATTCTGACACTTCCTATACCAAGAGGACATTGTTTCAGTTCACCGGATGAGAACACAGAGAATATGGGAAACGATCTGGACTTTTCGAGCAATCGGATGAATGACCAGGCACAGTCGGACTCACAACCGGGCAATCTAAGTGAAGAGCATGAACATTGGCATGAACAATATGACAAAGGTAAAAACTCATCTTCATCTGAAAAATACTCTAACTTCGAGATGGTTATTGGGGCTATCCCGGAGGAATTACCAGCAGGTCCATCGAGATACACCCAACTGGAAACATGGAGGTCAACCCAAAACATATTTTAACAAATCCATATTCAGCCTTTCAAAATAAAGACATGCGGTGCGGGACAATGATGTAGGTCCAGGAAACGGTGATGCAAATTCAGAAGTAAAAGAGATGGTTGAACGGAGTGGCTCAAATGCGATATTTTCGTTAATTGAAAATTAATCTCCGGTGGATGACGTGGCAAAGGACAGTGACAGGGTTCCAACCTCGTTAGTTGATGTTGTACCAGAGTCGGTACAAGAGAGGATTGCCAATCAATCAGAAGGGTTGAGGAAATCCGCAGAAAACTGCCTGGGAACATGCTTTGCCTACAATCCTTTGTGATGGTGAGGATCCTGGGGAGGAACCTACACCACATTAAGGAACTCAAGTGGTCTTTCAATAGAGGAATGTTGAAGAGGAAAATTACAGGGAAAGGAAAAAGGCTAGGGGAGTGTGAAGAAAAATGATGAAATATTTGACATAAGTAAATGCTATGGAGAAATTCAGAAAACTCAGCGCGATGGTGGTTGGCGACGTTTACCGTGGGAAAGAAAAGTTGACAGAAAATACAGAGTCTATCGATGAAGTTATTTGCAAAATAATCATTGTCACGCTGTTCAAGAAACATGTTTGATCGTTAATATATTTACTTTCGTATAATAACGACAAATAAAAAGTTGATATTTACAAACTACTTTTTAAAAAAATAAAAGTTATCATTTCATTCAGTGAAGAAAGGTGTGACAAAGTTTGGGAAATTTTCCCATTTAGAGATTAGATCTCCAGAGTATTTTGAATACTGAGCTAACTTATGAGCTACAGAATTATATTCTCTTTTTATCCAAGATGACTCCGGATAGTGAAGATCAGCAACTAGACTACGTATCTCCTCTATGATTAGACCAAAATATGAAAAGTCTTCCTTGTGATATTTATAGCATTTAGGACGAATTGTGCTTCCCCACGTATGTGTTTTATATGTATACCCTTTTGGAGAGATATTAGGAGACCTGTTCTAAGTGCAAGAGCTTCTGCATTCTTCACATGATGAGTACTTGGTAGAGATTGCGATTCTCCATTGATTCATTCTTAATTTGTAGAACGAATATACTATCCTAGACATGTATGATCCGATGATATGGCAGCATCAAAGAAGAGTGTATTTCCCATTTCCAGCATAACCGTACTTGAGTCATGTTGCTTCCGGTCTGATGAGTGAATATAACTCTTTTTATCCAATTCTTTTAACACCTTTGTGGCATAAAGGACACTGTGTTGCGGATGTAATTCATGTTTCTCTCCATGAAGTAGGGTGTTCCTATCATGCCAGATTTGAGAGAGCAATATGGCCGCTATGGCCATTTCATTTTCTTCTAACTCCAAGATTAGATCCTGGACCCATAAGCTTGCTTTTGGTTATTGGCATTTGAAAAATTTTCTATGTAAATCTGCCGCAAACCAAACCTGATGTGCTAGAGGCAGTGAAAGAAAATATGCTCAAGGGAAGTATCATTCATTGAGCAAGTAAGGCAAGCAGTTTTGGCGGGTGCATGGTGTTGCCTTAAATTTGCCTCTGAAGGTAGCCAATTCTTACACAATCTCCACAGGAAATGCTTGATCTTTGGTTGCGTCTTTAAGGTCCAAATCTTTTTCCAGTGCGGAGAGGGGACGAAATTGTTGGTCGCCATATTTCCTGCATCAACAAAATTTGAAGAATCAATACTAACATTATATCCGGACTTAACCGTGTATATCCTATCTATAGTAGGGTGCCATATCCATTGATCCCTATGTTGGGAGACCACTATCCTATGCAAGGATTAAATGAGAGTAGCTTCCTCCTGGCTGAAGATACTTTTGACGAGCTTCACATTCCACCGAGTACCATTGTCTGTTATAAGATGACAAACTTTTAAATTAAATTGGAATGCTTCCAGCAATGATGTAGGATTCTGGTTTTCCACTCTTGGTAGCCATAAACCATTTTTAATCAGTGTGTCATTCCCTGTTCCAATTCTCCTGCGAATGCCCTTAGATAAAATCTCCATTCCTTCTAATATGGATCTCCAAGAAAAAGATGGGTTCCCACCAATTTTTGCATCTAAGAAAGAGGATGATGGGTAGTATCTGGCTTTTAGAAGTTTAGCAATAGTTGAGTTTGGGTTAACCAACATACGCCAAGCTTGTTTACCAAGCATAGCAATATTGAAAACCTTGAGATCTTCAAAACCCAATCCTCCTTTTTTTTGGAAAACACATTTTTTGTCCATTTTGCCCAATGAATTTTCTTTTTCAGAGATGTGCTTCCCCACCAGTATCGGTTACACATTGCATGAATGTCCTCAATGAGTGTATCTGGAAGCCTGAAGTATGACATAGTGTAAGTGGGGATGGGTTGTAGGACATATTTGATCAGGACTTCCTTTCCACCTTTAGACAGCTGCTTTGATTCCCAGCTCTCAATTTTAGCCCATATTCAATTTTTAACCCATTCTAAAGCGGTTGTTTTTTATCTTCCAAACATTGTTGGAAGACCCAAATACTTTTTCATGGGTCAAAGCTTCGTTCATACTTAGAATATTTAGAATTTGGGACCTGTCACTAACAGTAGTGTTCGGACTGAACATAATGGAAGATTTATCAAAATTTATCTTTTGACCCGAAGCCTCCTCATATTTTGTCAGGATATCTCTTAATGCTACGGCTTCCTGAGGGGTTGCTTCTCCCAGAATTAGAGTGTCATCTGCAAATAGGAGGTGTGATAATATTGGCGCGCTCCTTGCAATCTTCATACCATGCAGTTTTTTTGTTCTGATGCCTTCATTTATCATTTGGGAAAAGACCTCGCTGCAGATAATGAAGAGATAAGGTGATAAGGGATCCCCCTGTCGCAATCCTCTGGTTGGTGTAACTCTTCCAAAACATTTTCCGTTTAGCATGAATGAAAAATTCACCGTAGATATGCATCTTTCAATTAGGTTGATGAATTCTTCATTAAATCCCATCTTGTTTAAAGTCCGGAGTAAAAAAGGCCACTCTATTCTGTCAAAAGCTTTACTCATATCAAGTTTGATTGACATTTGACCTTTTTTCCCCGATACCTTTCTTTTTATGTGATGGTGGGCCTCATGAGCAATGATAATATTGTCCGAAATCAGACGATTCTTCACGAAAGCACTCTGATGATGTGATATAACTGTGTCCAAGGCCAACTTCAGCCTATTAGCTATGCATTTGGAGATAATACGATAAGTCACATTGCATAAGCTTATAGGCCTAAATTGAGAGATTTGTGTGGGCTTCTTCACTTTTGGGATGAGGACAATGTTTGTATCATTCAAAGATAGCATAGGTTTTCCCTCATTCAAATATTGAAGTGCCTCTTCCGTAACTTTGGAGCCTACAATGCTCCAGAATTGCTGAAAGAAAGATGGAGGCATTCCATCAGGACCCGGTGCTTTGTTTGGTGCCATGGCTTTTAAGGCTGCAAGTATATCGCTCTGCGTGTAAGGCCTGACCAAGCTTTCATTCATAGAAGGTGTGACTGTGGGTGGGATCATTTCTGTTAGGTGGTCAACAATCATAGGAGACGGATGGGAACTGTCAAAAAGTGCTTGAAAGTGACTCATTATAATTGTTTCCTTGTCCTTCTCTTCTGTACACCATCGCCCTTGATTGTCCTTTAGTCCATGGATGGTGTTTCTACATTTCCGTTTATTTGCGAAGGAATGGAAAAACTTCGTGTTACGATCACCCTTTTCTAGCCAATGCTGTTTAGCTCTCTGTTTCCATCGGGCTTCCTCCCTATCAAGATGCTTCTCTAGCATTAATTTTATCTCTGCCATTTCTGCTTGCACTGTCGAAGTGATCACCCCTTTTTGCAGCTGTTGCAATTTGGCTGTAAGTTGTTCTTGGACTTTATGCTGATTGTGAAATTCTGATTTAGCCCAAAATAATAACCCGGTTGAACATTCCCTTATAGCTGATGGCAAATCCGGTGCTGTACTATTCCAAAACTCCTTAACCATGCTTTTGCATTGGGGGGATTGAATCCAATAGTTCTCAAAACGGAATGGTCTGTGCCTTGGGATATGCGATGACCCTTGTTTTCGTCCCTTTAAAGTTAGTAAGATTGGAACGTGATCAGATAAATGGCTGTAGAGATGTCTGAGCGATGCTGTTGGGAAAGTATTTACCCAACTTTGGTTTGCTACAGCTCTGTCCAAACGCGCTTTTACCGTTTGTGGATCTTTCCAGTTTCGAAACCAAGTAAACTTATACCCCTCATAGCCTATATCAGTCAGATTACACTTGCTTAATGCCAAACGGAAATTATCTATTTGGCGTGATGGTCGTCTGTTTGCACTTTGAAATTCATCCTGTCGTAAGACTTCGTTGAAGTCCCCTATACACAACCAAGGGTGATTTGGGCCATTGCAAAGTGTTGGGAAGTTTAACCAGTATTGTGGCCTTTTATTTGTATCACGTTCGCCATAGACACCTGTGCAACGCCAAATTAAATTAGTACGCCAAATTTCTTTTTAGACGCACTAGTAAGATAATACCGCGCGTTGCCCGGTGGCTTAGCTAACGAATTGTATTAACGATTGTTATTAAATTAGACAACAAGCTATAATGACTACTTTAAGACATTTTTTATTCGTACTGTAATATTTCGTGATTACTGAGAAGGAAATGATAATATAAAGTTGTGAAATAGAGCACATAACTATAAATAAATTATTCATAAAATATAAATAAAAGAATAATTGAAGGTT
Organism: Rubia peregrina; assembly: GCA_032355705.1. Lineage (NCBI taxonomy): Eukaryota > Viridiplantae > Streptophyta > Magnoliopsida > Gentianales > Rubiaceae > Rubia > Rubia peregrina. Next base: position 23,601 of record JAULKK010243456.1, read on the forward strand.
TATTTGCTACGTTAAAAATAGGTAACAGTGGATGATTTTTTAAAGATAGTGACCGAATGTATGATTAAGATTTGATATATTCATGAATAACTGCATGCGTCACCCATTTCTCGGTTTAGTTAAAAATTGTATCTACATTTTTATTTATTAATAGAATTAAATCGAGAACCACAATAATGAAATTACAAATACGAATATATAGTTCAAGCTTAAGTTTCCATGAGAGAAGGTGAAACTATGCTAAAATACACCATCATATCTTATGGAGATAAGGCTGAAACTAAAGAAGAGAAGAACATATCATCACTTTGTTTGCTCTAGTTCAAAGCTTGCAAACAGATGTCAGGAGGGTATATTGGCAAGCCAGCAAGCTTCCGCCTCTTTATTATATGGTATTCCAATAGTTTTTAATCTCATTATCTGTACTGTCAGGCAACTGAAAGCACATAAATAATATAAGATAAGAAAAGGGGATACTCAATAAGTAGATTGAGAAGGAAGAATTAATCATGTACTGTTGAAGGGGAAAAAGAAGGTTCATAGAGTAAAATGCACATAATAGCTGACTACTACTAAACTGAAAAGACAATGTAACTGCCATACTTAGGCATCACGACATCTGTGCAAACTAAAATTGTAACTGTAGTTTGTAAATGCACTTGTATCATAAATAATTAGAAATCAAATCATAAAATCACTGCAAGAAATATGATAGAAAATGGAAGTCTGATTTTTTTTGTCATTTATTGAAACACTTTTGAGCTTCTGACTTAAACAATAAAATGAGCTCAACTATAAATGGGTAATTCACAAAACATATAGTAACAACAAACATATATCACACACATTCAAACATCTTTGACATGTAATTAGTGAAAATATCCTTTAGCAAATATTAAACATCAAGAAAACACCTATCGATCTCTCTCTCTCTGAAATATGATTAAAGCTCATGTACAACAGTTGATATTCCAGTAAATTAGATTTCTACATTTAAGTATATAGACAGCAACAAAACAGATAGGGAGAAGGCTTCAGCCATAAACAAGGAAAACTCTTTCAGAAGATGGTTCCATTATTTTATGATCCTCATTTGGTGTCCAAATTGATAAACACAAGATGAAAAACTGGTCTTGCCATGCAAACTCTTGCTTGCATTTGAGCTCGACTTGCTTAGGAGTTTAGTTACAGTAGTTGCAAGAGGGCAAAAGGTAAAACCATGATGATCACAATGCATGAGAATGTGAGAATGATTCAGCAGAAACGGGATTAAAATTGAATTGCTTGGGTGAAAACATGATAGAGGTTAAGCAAAGTAAACCGAATCACATGCAACAATGCTTCGTTAGCTTTTTTACAAATCAGATTATATGTATATTACTCAAATAATCAAGAATATATGAGGAAACCCCATTTTAAGTATGGTGAAAAGGAAATTTCAAGTCAGTTTTCAACTCTGTTCCACTTTCTCTGCCATGAGAAATCAGTGTGTGAAATGCATTGTGTTAGACTTTCAGAGCAGTTTAGTTAAAGCCGTTGGGAGAGGGAAAACTACAAGTACACCTAGACTACAATGTCGTTTATTGGTGGCAATGCTCCAACAAATTTTTCCAACTAAAATCAGGTGCATAGACTTGTTTCCATGATTGCATGACCAACTTTACTTTAAAACACCAGATCCAAGTGCCATAATTAAAACACAAATATTGTTAAGACAAACGTCTTGAGCTTCTAAGCTAGATCGCAAAATAACTCAATCTTTTAACCTACTATCACGTTATATCAAGAAACTTGCATCCCCTTTAACTAATTATGGTGCAGTAAATAGCCTAAAACAATAAATCAGTCTCATCAATAACAGAGTCCACCTAGATAAATCATTTTCATTAAATTGCACTATTCTACAGATGTGGCTTGAAGAGAATCAGGTGAACATAAGAAGAGATCCACACTCTGTAAGTCTCAGATGCCCCTCCTTCTAATGT
>JAULKK010243564.1:0-15367 GCA_032355705.1 Rubia peregrina
ATTTGAGCCGTTTCTTTCAACAAAATGTCACGATGAGGGGGTGGCGCTAGGGTTGCGGTGGGGGGGGGTGGGGAGGACGAGGCGTGGCTAGGGCTTTGGTAGGGTGGTGGGAGGCAGGACGAGGGATGGCTTTGGGCGCGGTGGCGTCAGGCCAAGGTGGCTTGGGTGGAGCTAGGAGTGGTGGGCTGGAGGTAGGTTGTGGATGGGGTGTGGTGAAGGTGGTAGGGTGGTGGTGTCGCGGCGACAATCTGGCAACAATTGTGATTGTCCTAACACTTTTAATTTTTAGGTCAAAGGATATTTTGATAATTTTATGTGTAGTCAACACTGACCTTGTCAAGGCCAACGCCGAAATGGTGTCTTAGGATTATATTGACACTCTCATCAAATAGTTAGCATTATATTGACACTTATTCAAGTATATTGGGTTTTATATGTATATATTACCCTTATAAGAATAACAAACTACTATTAGGTCTATTGAATTTTCCTCATATAAAATGGATTTCTGGACCCTTGCAGCTCATATAGCATTTTAAAGTTAGCACAATATGTGAAAACAAATCTCGTTTATGACCTTTAGTGTAATTTCAGTGATAAATTAACACTTCTCTTTTCTTTTCTGAAAAAGGTTATTATAAGATTGTAATGAAGAGCGAAGTGCATATATAATCCTATATAATTCACGAAAGTGCACATATAATCATGTGATAATTGAAAGTGTAGATATAACTCTAGATAATTAGTTTATGTGCAAATATAACCTTTTCTGGCAGTTTGCGGCCAGATTGTGATGAAAAGACAAATTTACCCCTCTATAAAAATAAAAATACAAAAAGCAATGAAATCAGTTTCATACCCCTGAACCCCTAAAATTTTGGATGTCTTCTTCCACCCGCAACTTTACTCAAATTTTTTCTATCTCCAATCCCCCCCCAAAGGGGTCTCATCATCCTCGCCAAATCCTCCAAAGGCAGCAACTCCACCGACGTGCCATACTGCCACATCACCGTCGTCTACTACTTCTACCAGTTCTTCGACGACGAGCAAAACGACAAGTAGGTCATCTCCCATTATGCCCCCATCTCCGCTTTGATCCAGCCCTTAATCCCAGCGATCCGGATCTTCAAAGGGTTCTCGTTAAACGGGTTCTTGGTGTTCCTCCTTCTACTATAAGGGAGACTGCCAATAAGTTCTCGGGTTCTCCTTCTACTGTAACGGGTTCTCGGGTTGGATTTGGTGATGAGTTTCAATTGTACGGTGTTTCTGTTTCTTCTGGTTTGTTTGGTTTATGGAGCTTCTTCTTGCTTGTTGGGCAAGTTCCGAGGTTGGCGCTTGTGTCTGAGGCTGCGTAAGGTGTGAGGTGACGGAGGAGGCGTAGGTGGTGGCGGTGGGGTGGAGGGAAGAGGGGTGGTGGTGGTGGCGGCAGGGGCTGGCTGGAGGGGTGGTGGTGATGGCCAAGCAGAGCCTGGCGGCAGTTGAGGCGGTGTTGGTGGGAAGGTGGAACCCTGGAGGTGGTGGAAGCATAGGTGGTGGCGGTGGGGAGAAGGGGAGTGGTGGTGGGGACTGGGTGGAAGGGTGGTGGTGGCCAGGTGGAGCCAGGCCACGGTGGAGGCAACGTAGGAGAGACTGCATGGCGGTGATGGTTGGCTGGAAGGTGGTAGTAGACCGATGACGGCGGAGCAGCGGAGGGTTGGTCTGGTGGGCAATGAATTTGAAGAAAAACGTCGATCAACATCAACAAAGGATCAATCAAGTAAGTTACAACTACGATTAGGTATTAATTTAGCATCAATCATCTCAGATCTGTGAATCAAATTAATTTTGAAATTTGCAGATTCAAAGTTCGAATAATGTGATTTCTTAATCGACGATCGATTAACACTCGACACAAAAATAGATTCGAACAAACAAATTGTAGGTCGTACCTGATTCACACGGTAAATTGCTGATCTTTTTGTAATTGATTCTGAACTTTCAATTTTTTGATTTGAAGAGTGGCAAACTGTGTTTGAAAAGATTAATTTGTACGAATGATTTTTCATATATCTTGGCGATGAAGGGCGTGTCACCGAAACAGAGCCTCACGGAGCGGTTGTGCCATGGACTTTACAACAAAGTGCTCAATAGCCTCCGGTAATCTCACTCACTTGTATACTAGCACACATTTTTTTATTTGTGTGTTGTGTTGGTGGTGTAATTTTGCGATATTCCGAGTCCAATTTTTGTTTGCACAAGCACATATATTCAATGGATGTTAGCAACAGCAGAAAATGTGCTCTCACTTGTAGATTAGTGTATTGCTTGCTTGTGTGTGTAGTGGGGTAATTTTGAGATTTTCCGAGTCTATTTTTTATTCCCTGTGATATTCAATGAATGTTCACGACAGAGCTGAAAGTGTGCTCTGTAGATTAGTGCGTTGCTTGTTTGTGTGATGTACTGGTGGCGTAATTTTAATATAATCAGTCTATGTTTTTGTTTGCGTAGGTATTCAATCTATGTAAACGTAATTTGTTTTCATATATGTTGCCGATTTATATTTGAAAAGAGCAACATCCTATCAATTTTCTGAAAGTTTCATTTAAAATGCCTAAACTTTCACGTGTTGGAATTCACATTATGAGCTGTTATTTTGAAGTTTTAAAAAGTGTAGTTGAGTCTCTTGCACATTATAAAAAATAATTGTTTATAACTGAAGATCTGATTGGTAGCATATCATGTTCATGGAAATTAGCATGATGTTTTAACTTTATAGCATCATGGTAAAAATTTAGCAAGCATATGATCAAAATTACAATTTGCAGCAAATATGATGTGATGTTACTTCTGTCTTGATTAATGTTACAAATATATGATATGATGTTTTATCCCTACATCATTATGCTGTAAATTCACTAGGCATGTTCAGGATCACATATTGCAACATCATTATGTGATTTTGCAAAAGAATAGTTGATCAGTCTATACATTACACAAAATATATGTTTTCAAATTGCAATTGGAAAAAATATAGAATATGATGGTTTCATATTTCTGGATGTTATAAATTTATGGTATGGTGTTTCAATAGAAACATAAGTCATTGAATTTCTGAGTAATAGCATCCTCAAAGTTCATTGTGTTTTTTCAGTTTCAAATACAGGTTTACCAAACTTGTTGGATAGATCAATTTGAATCCCATCAAAGAGGACGAGCAACTTCATGGGAAGAGGTTGAAACATTATGTTGCACACATGCAACTTCAGTTGGATTTCTTGTATTGAAGTCGACACAGAAATCAGAAGTAAAATTAATTAGAATCATCAACAAAGACAAAGACAATTGGTTGCGAAAGTTAAGAATCATCAACAAAGACGGCTCCCAAAGTCCTCGATCCACAAAAAACAAACACCAAAAAAAGTAAGTGCAAGAGTGAAAGACAAGTTTGAAAGGAAGAAACTCGTGACAAATGAATTTGGTTCCAAGATACCAAATGCTCAATTGATCTAAAACCACCTTGTTGGGAGTTGATCATTATTTACTGCCATACTATGATGTTACATTGTTACGCTGTGATGATTCAATTTTTTTATTTGATGTTTTACAAAAGTACCGATGAGAATGCTGAATTAAATAAGATATTCATATGCTCCACTATAGTTATACATTCCACTTTTGTTGCATTTGAAATAACTTCTTTGACGTTTCGCTTCTATCCACTGATATTATTATTTTTACACGATAATTTACATATATAAGATGATTCATATCACTTTATGTATATTACGGATGAACAGATAACTTTAATATTTCTTTATGCGAGATATAAAACATCAAACACCGATAATTTAAAATTAAATGATTTTAATTTATCATCATAGGAACAACAAAAACATATAAAATTAGCATATAAAAGTGGTAACCTTTAATTTTAAGTTTTACGTCAACCTGTGAAAATGTCAATCGCCATAACTATCAAACTGTTAAACAGCAATCATTACAAAAGGGTTCAAAATGCCCTAACAAATCCCTAACATAAAATTTTCAATTCAATATAAAACATCGATAACAATCAAGCGCCTCAACACTAACAATCAACCATCGTAACTGAAAAATCTATATCAAACAATACATTTCAAATAATCAAATTCTAGTTTCCCCCGACTTGTTTCCCATCACCGCTGGCTTTTTCACAGACTTGCCTTCTCCTGCTGGTTTTGAAGAGGACTACTATCATACTCCATCAACACAAAAATCAAAGGTTGACTATGGTCCTCTGTTCAAGTGAACACCTTCAAGAACATGATTCCTCAATTTAATTTTTTTATTATCTCATCAATGACATCGCAGATCTCTGACTTGGAAAATATTCATGTGAAATAAACAGAAAACATCACATACAATAATAAAATCATCAATATCTGAAATTAAAATATCACAATAGCACACATAACATCACTGACAACGACATTGAGAAACATCAAATACAGTATTTAAAACATCAATATCAAAAAAATTAAATATCAAACAGTACACACTAAAATATCAAAAGAATAAAACCACAAACATCAAACACTGAAATTATAACATTAAACCAACACACATAACAAAAGCTTAAACATGAAAGATCAAATATAGAACCTGAAATATCAACAACAATATCTAAAACATCCTAGCTAAAAAAGAAAATTTACAGTTGCTACTTCATTCTCGATTACAGCAACAAGCATTCTTAGAAATCTAAGAAACAACAACACAAAAACTACCACAAATAGTAACAAAACCATGAGATATCACACCCAGTCAAAATTGCACATCAATTGCACATTTAAGCATGAAAACACAACAAGCATCAAACACTGAAAATTAAAACATCACATACATTAGTAAAAAACATCAAAATCAAAAATTAAAATATCACAATAGCACACGTAACATGACTGACAGCTACATTGTGAAACATCAACTACAATATCTAAAACGTCACATATGGAAAATAACAAAACTTACAAATCTTTCTTCCTTCTCGATTGCACCAATTGTGGGCAAGCGTTCTTAGACATCTAAAAAATAGCAAAACCACCACCAAAAAAAAACACAAATCGTAACAAACTCCTAAGATATCACACACACAATCAAAACAACAAAACTGAACATCAATTGCACGCTTAAAACATTACAAGCATCATATACTGAAATTAAAACATCAAACCAACACAGATAACAATACTTAAAACCTAAACATGTAACATCACACAGAAAACCAGAAACATCAACAACAATATGTAAAACATCACATATGAAAAATAGCGAAATTTAAAAATCATCCTTCTTCTCGATTGCAATAACAATGGGCAATCATTCTTAGACATCTAAGAAACAACAACACAAAAATTAGCACAAATTGTAACAAAAACCTAAGATATCACACACAATCAAAACCGAACATCAATTGCACATTTAATCATGAAAACACCACAAGCATAAAGCGCTGAAATTAAAACATCACACCAACACAGATAACAGTACTTAAAGCCTAAAACCTGAAACATCAAACTGAAAATGAGAAACATTAATACCTGTACCTAAAACATCACTACTGAAAATTAAGAAAACTTACAAATCCTCCTTCCTTCTCGATTGCATCAGCAGTGAAGTAAATCTTCTTATAAATCTAAGAAATAATGTCAGCAACACAATTATTAGCACAAATCAGTAAGAACAACTCACAAAACACAAAAAAAATAGAGAAATCCTCAAAAATTACACATAACCTACACAAACCCTAAAATATCACATGAACCAAAGAAAGTAAACAAAAATTGGGGGAAAACAACAAAATATGCATTAAAAAATCCGAGCAAAGACATTACCTTCGAAGATAAGCACAAAATGAAAGTCGTATTGTGTTCGACCGCCAGAAATCGAAGCTATACCGGAAAATTTGCCGGAAAATTTACTGGAAAACTCCAAAAATAACAATGAACCACTGTGCACAAAAAAAGGAGGAAGAAAATGGAGATTATGTGCGGTTAATTGGAAGAAAATAAGTTCGAATTGAAGGAAGATAGAAGAGAAATGGAGAGGAGAGAGAAGAAGGAAGTTTACGCTGAAGAGAGGAAAGGAGATGTGAGAGTAAACTTTAAAAAAATATGAGAGGATAATGAGGAAAGATTGATATTTATACATATATTTAAATGTAAATCAACGAAATTTCACATCTAGCCCCTAGAATTTTAAAACTTCAATTTAAAACCCCATTTGTAATTAAATCTCTGGTCTCACTATGAGACGGTCTTATACAAGACTTTATCTTAAACATGTATGACTGCTTATATTTTACCTATTTAGAATAACGGTACATAAAAAGTTGATATTTAGAAATTACATATTATTACAAAAATAAAATTACAATTTTATGGATACTTATATACTTATATAAAATAAAGTCAACATTCGATAATTATGACCAAAACAAATTTTGTGCAGCTATAAAGGAGACAAGAAAAATATTATAGTTTGTAGCTTATTTTTTATTTAGACTTACGGTGCCCCTAGTGAAAAAAATTTCTAGACCGCCACTAGCGGTGGACAGGGGCATTTTTGTCTTTCAGATGTTATATTAACATGAAAGGCCATTTTTGTCTTTCAGATTTTATATTAGGATGAAAGGCCATTTTGGTCATTTACGGTCAGTCAATTGCCGGAAATGGCCAGTCAATGTCGAAATATAGGCTTGGGGTTATATTTGCACTTATGTAAAGTAGTTAGGGTTATTTTTACACTAAAAAATATCTCAGAGTTATATATGTATTTTCTCAATTATATAGGATTATATTTGTATATTCCTCTATAATAAAAAATAAAATTCATATTAAACTGAGAAATCAAAGCTCAAAATGATAAAGATAAGATTAGGCAATTCTATCACTCCCTTCGTCCCATGTTAAATTGTAAAGAATTTTTTTACGGTCTCCAATACACGTTTGACCATTAATATATTTAACTACGTATTATATTGGTAAATAAAAAGTTATTTTTTTGAAAATACTTGTTATGACGAATCTAACGATATCATTTACAATATTATTATTTATATATACATATATTCAAATATGTAGTTAATTTTTTTTAGTTTGACTGAATTTTTTATTTCTTGTAATTTGAGGTGGGACGGAAGGAGTATTCACATGTCGCAGATGCATGAACAACCTCAAATTCAGAGTTTCTCGTGATGATGCTATGCAGCCGCTGACTTTTTTTTTTTGTTTCCGTAATGGCAAGGTGCCTACTAGTTCAGTTGAAGATTGGTCTTAGTCCCTTTCCCCGTTGACAACATGGGTCAAATCAAATCTAACCCAATCTTCACAACTTCACTCCATCGTGGAGTATTTTATTTTAGAGCTAAGTAATAAAAATGATTATGAGTCTAGATTGAACGTGTTAATATAATCTTATAATTTTAGAAAGTGGTAAAATAACTCTTGACTCCACTGATTTTTCAGTCAATCATTTAATGGTCGGATTTGGCTGACAAGATCATTTTATCCTTGACTTTAAAAAAATAAATCGAAACAAATTTTATCCCTAAATCCATTTTTACTTCGTCTTACTCCTCTGAATCGCTCTGAATCCATTTTTCTAGTTTCTCCTCCACACGACCCTTTCTTATAACCTGCTCCCCTGAACTGCTCCGACGAACAGCGACAACACCGATTGACAAAGGATCTCGTTATTGACGATGGGCAACGGTGACGAAGACGTTGGGGAACGGTCGACGACAGGGACGGCGATGGCGGGGGAGATGGTAGGGTACAGCGGCGGGGACGACGACAGTGATGGTGGGGGGAGCCTTCATCTTTGTTCGTTGTTGGTGCAGCAGCGATGGAGTTTGGGTAGTATCTGTCTTCGTTCGCTGCCGGCGTAGCAGCGGTGGAGATAGGGTTCCACAACGGCGGAGCTAGGATTCTGCAGCGGCAATCCCGGCGTAGCTTCGTCTTTGTCTTCATTTGATGTCATCGTAGCAGTGGCGGAGCTAGGGTTCCGCGGCGGCGCTGCCGGTGTAGCTTCGTCTTCATCTTCATTCTGAGGTTTTGCCTTTGTTCTGGGGTTCCTATTCGTTCTTTTTGTACTTTTCTGTTATAATCCTGTTATGTTCTTCGGAGACGATTATGTAGCCACCACCATTGTATGGAGAGGAAGGGGAAGGTTAGGGTGTGGGGGTTGTGGCAGAGAGGTAGCACGGTTGAGGGCTCGACGACGTCGTCACTGTCGGAGAGGAGCGTGGTGAAGGGTCTACGAGGCCGGCTGGAGGGGTGGCGGAGGTTTTCGGCGGGAAGGGTATTAATTTTTAAGAAGATAATGGTATTATGTGTACTAATTTTAAATCTTCTTAGTCAAGGGTATTTTTATCATTTCACCTTTTGTCTTTGCCGGAATGTCATCGGTCAACGTCGAAATTAGGGAGTTTGGCTATATCAACTTGGATTTTTCAAAAAGTTAGAGTTAGATTGGTACATACAATAATTAGTTTTGGTTAAATTGGCACTTTCTGATATTGCGGAGTTATATTGACACTTTCATTCTAAAGTCAAGGTTATAAATGTATTCATCCCTTTATTTTATTGTGTACCCATATGGTGTGGGCAAAATTTTGTGAAATACCGTATTTTCATAAGTTTGTAAAAAGATGAGATTTCATGTCATAATAGAAAGGTAAACAATTTTTGTTACAATAATAAATTTATTTTGCAACGTGCAATAGATATAAGTTTATGACTGATTAATGCAAACCAAAATTTTTATCTTCATTTCTTCTAATTTTTCATTTAAACCTTAGTTTTTCCATGCAAATATCGTTTTTCAAGAGACGTACTCTATTAATTATTACTCCCTTAATTTATAATAGGCTTTAAGTGTTGTTGTTTAGGTAATTGAATGATTTGGAGATAACGGAGTTTGGGAAAAAAACAGTGATAATGATTCAAAAAGAATTATATGATAAATTTAGAAAAAATATTATTAAAAAAGTGCCAAACTTTATAAAGCAGAGGGAGTAACACAATTATCCCCATCTTATTAATTAGATCGGGCAAAATATACTCGAATTCGAATAGCCAAAAAATTATATACTTGATTCGAACTCAAACAGAGATCTGAAAAGTAATATCTAATTAATGATTTGAACCCCAACATTATTCTATTAAACTGAAAGAATCTGATCAGAATGATAAGTTTTAGATTTAGTTGACCTAAACCGTGTAACCAAACTCGAGAAAAAAATCCATAGCCAAAATATATCCAAAAAGTATTTAAAAATTCAATCTGAACAAGATACAAACTCCATATATGATTAGATAGTGCCGTTAATAGTTCTTATTGAGTTGACCTAAACCGTGTAACCAAACTCGAGAAAAAATCCATAGCCAAAATATATCCAAAAAGTATTTTAAAAATTCAATCTGAACAAGATACAAACTCCATATATGATTAGATAGTGCGTTAATAGTTCGTACTGTCCAAAATTGTTAACTTTCCCGTATTTAGTTTTCAATAACATCATAAATACAAATGATTAGATACATTTTTCTTTTATTAATATTACATGTAGCTTGATATTTTGTTTAAAAATAATTAATATCTTATATTTTGAAAGATATTATAGTATGAATATATGCTCACCAATTTGAAAGTCTATACTTGATAATTTCACATAATAAATAAAGTAATAATAAAGCAATGTCAAATAAAAAGATGACAACAAAAATAGAAAAAAAAAATTAAGCACATACTATTCTATTTTGTTCGTACAAATTATAACTTTAATCACTATGTTCTGTGCTTGCATAAATATCATGGTATCTTCATCGTTGACGGGCATTTTTATTGCAATGACTTGTTTGCTACATTTACTTGAACGAGACACGTATTGAATATGTCTGAATCCAACCAAAATCGACCCAAAAGATGAGGAAGCCAAAGTGTACACAAACTTGAATTGATTAAAACCAAATCCAAACCGAACCTGATTATAAAAAGTTATATTCAAATTATTTTTGAAATTATCCAAACCAAACCCAAACAGAAACAATTTTTCAAATTTGACTGATTGATACTTAAGTCGAACATACCGACCAAATTCGATGCAAATTCAAACATATGTGGACCTGAATCATACCCGAATATGAATGAGTCTGCTCCATACCTGATCCAGAAGATTTGTTTTCCAGGTCCACAAATACTCCTTTCGTTTCATCTCAAACTACAGACTTTCATTTTTAGTCTGTTCCAGATAACCTGCACAATTTATATTTTAGGAAATATTTAACAAATAAAATTACCAACTTACCCTTAAGGGTGGCAAATGAGCGTACAGGTCGAATTTGGATTTGGTAATTTGGATAGTTAAAAAATATGAGCATGACCCACTTCGACCCATTTTATGATGGGTTAAAAATGGGTTGGATCAAAACGTTTTTGGGTTGAAACTCCCTCAACCCGCGAGTCAAAAATCTTGAAGTCACGGGTCAAAATAGACAAACCCGTGGGTTTCAACCCATATATTAATTCATATGATTTTATATACCAACCCATATGGGTAAAATCCACGGGTTTGAACCCATATGACTTTATATGCCAGACCATATGGGTAAATCCACGGTTTTAAACTCATATATTGACTCATATGGGTTTATACACCAACTCATATGAGTAAACCCACGGATTTCAACCCATACGGGTAGGCCCGCGGTCAACCCGCAAACAAAACCCACCCACTTGCCCAACCTGTATTTTTCAGCTACCCATTTGACCCATTATCTTTTTTACCCATACACACTGGAGTTTAACCCATATTGCACACTTGTTTTTTTCACTATTTCTATCAAAATTTTACTGCATATTTGAATAGATATATGAACAATAATATTATCATGTGTGGTATTGTTGAATTCGCCGTAGTAAGTAGTTTCTAAATATCAATTTTTATTTGTTATTATACGTAGGTAAACATATTAATGGTCAAACAAGTTTTTGAAAAATATGATAATTATTGTGATACAATTTGAATAAGGACAGAATGAGTAACTCGCTTGACCCTCGGATCATGACACCCTCTTCTCCTTCCTTCATATTCATACAATGTTCAACATACCCACCATCAAGTTGGAAGCACAAACTACACCATCAAATTAGATATTATGAATTAGACTTTTCACCAATTTTTTAAAATTACCCTTCAACTCCATCAAATTGAATGAAATTACTTTTAATAAAAAAATATTTTATTAAAAATTAATTAACTAGCCCCCGCAACAACACAAAATTCTAACTTTGCCCCTGAACTATTTATTCATTTAACTACTCCCATTCATGTCCAACTTCTTTTGCACCCACCTCTTCAGACTCATCTACGGAGACCGATTCATCTTCTTTGATGCCCGATGCCGCAGCTACTTGTGAATTTTCTCAAGTGACAGAATTCAACATGGCCATTTGGACTAGGCCTCACCGGAGTAACAGAATTGGATCATATTTTCTCAAAAAAAATCAATTGTTTTTTATATTTTTTAAATGGGCCATCTCATGGTGATGTAGGGGATTTATAGGTACCCTAAATCTTAATAAAAATTGATTTACAAGAAGAAGTGTCTTTCCTCTTAAGATATCTAGTGCTCTAACTAATATGCCTCTACCCCTGTGTTAGCATAATGTTGGCAGAACTAGTAATCAGAAAGGAAATTAATGTGGAAGAAATGTTACGACATTCTAAAAAAATTAAAATTATCAACCTTACCAAAATGTTTATGAGGATAATCTTATAATATATGGAGTACAAAAGCTGAGCAAACAGAATGACTGCAAATCTGAGAAGTTTTCTGCAACGATGAAGAACTGAGAATAGAGCATTTGACGGAGGAGGAAGTGAAATCCGTAGTGCTGCAAAACTAAGAAAAGTGCCAGCAGATGTAGCTGTTGAATTATTTTGATTTGAATGGTGCTAGTGGTCCCAAATAACCAACATTTCAGAGGAGCTTTCCAAAGAGCTTTTGCAGTGATGACACTTTTGTAGGTCTTGTGTGATCCTTTTGTGGTTTGTCTCCATTTCTCCCACTTTGTATTTGCTGCAATCAGGAAAGACAAAAAATGAGTAGCATCTCTACAATAAAATCTATTCATTTTCTCCAACACGTATCGAAGCAATGCCCTTTTAATTAAGTAACAACAAACCCTTAATTTACCGTATGAATTAAAGTTATTTTTGCCAATCTATATGCAGGTCTATTGCCTTGTCTGGAGGTATGAGATATAATGAAAGGATCAGCTTCTTCATGAATGATTGAGCAAAGTTCGAAGAGAGATGGTTAGATATAGAATTCATGGCATTCAAGCAATCAGTTTCAATGGTGAAGTTATTGCATAGAATGCTAATCCCAAATTCTATTCCCCTATGAATAGCTAAATTTTCAGCATGTAAACTTGATGTGGCTACATCTCTAACAGTTTTTGCTTTAATCAATATCCCTTCTCTATATCTGATCGTTATCCCTATACCACAAGTGTTGCTAGTTTTTACCCAAGCAGCGTCTACGTTAATTTTATAGTTCAGAGTTGGTTTCTTCCAAGAAACTTTGGTTATTTGTGGCGTCTTTTGTTTCAGAATATTTGGCATCAATCCTAACTGAATCCATTATATATCAAACCTAAGATTACTTCATATAGGGCTTAAGAAATATGTCATGAAAATGTCTTCTCTAATACTGGAGATTAGTTTTTGTGGGTTATATGGAATGATTTCAAACAAGTTAGAGATGGGATTACATGAGCAAGATCATAATGTACTTTAATAAAACCTTTAAATGACCAGAAGAAAGCTAGCCTATCCCAAATAGAGTCAAATTCAAATGATCGAATTCCCAACCACTTATGTACGGCTATCCAAATCGGTTTAGAGGTTTAAAAATTGTTAAAGAAGTGTGAGACAGAGTCCTGATTATAGAAAAATGGACATTTGGAGGCTAGTTTAAAACCTGATAAAATTCAACATATAATCAAAGGGCATTAATGAGTTAGAAAACTTCCACATAAAAATGATTTTTATGTAATCTCTTGTTATATACTAATGAAAGATAATCAAGAGTACCTTTTTTTGTCTTTGATGATTCGGTATATAGATTTGAAAGAGAATTGGCCAGTCACCTCTTGTTTTTAGATTAACTTGTCATCTCTATTATTGTGGATTGTTGCTTCTCGTGGTGTGGCTGCAATATTAGTGGGAAAAGATGAAATTTCATGCACACATAGATGTTTCTAGTATACAAAATCAGAAATTGTGCATTCTACTGGGATGTTGGTGCATGTTATGTTAGGCAGATCTATAAAAGGTCCGTGATCAATCCAATTTAACAGCCAAAAGTTGGCTTTTTCCGTTTTCATGGATGGCTCTTGTGTGTGATTCTGCAAGAGGATTTACTGAAACAATTTGGTTCTATGTTTGTGATTTTCTCGCAGTTGGAGAGAGGGACTAGATGAACTGGGACCGGGGAGTGTCTCCTTGTTTAAACTTCCACCGGGTTTTTAATGAGAACCTTTTTATGATTGCTTTTAGGTTTATGAATCCTAAATTGTTTTCCATTGTTGGAAACTAGATATCACTCCATTTTCTCCATGCTTTGTTGTTAATTCCCTCTTATTCTCCCCAGAAAAACTGTGCCACTTTCTTTTGTAGGGATTTCAGAACTGGATTTGAGGGGATAGTGGTAGCCCAGATGTGTTGAGGGATAGAGTAAAGGCATGTTAATATTAGAGTTAGTTTGCCCGAACTAATTATCCATTTATTTTTCCAATTATTAAGTTTTGAATCATAAGTTTCATTCAGTGGCTGAAAATAGGCTGTTTTTGCCCTTCCAGTAAAATGGGACAACCAAGGTATTAAAATGGAAAACAACCTTATTTGATGTTAAGGATTTTTCTGATTTGAATGTGGTCTTGTCTTTATGCATGTGAGCTTATATGATAATTACTTTTTGCCCAATTAATTAGCTGCTCGGTGGTTTGTTGAAAAATGCCTACAAAAACTTTGTTTTTTGTTAAATTATCGCTTGTTGTCTTAAGAAAAATCATTGTGTCATCTTCATATGAAAGATATGAGATGGGAATTTCATTTTTTGGTTGTTTAAAGTATTCAAGACTTTTGTTTTGAAAAATGATAGAAAGATTTCTTGTGAAGGCTCCCAAGACAATGTTAAAAATGGAAAGGAGAGAGAGAGAGAGGGGATCTCTTTGCTTGATTCCTCTCGTTGGTTGGAAAAAGCATGCTGGTTTTCCGTTCACTAGGACAAAGAAAAAAGTTTGGGAAATGTTTCTAAATTTTGTTTTAATTAAACTTTTGTGAAAACCGAATATGAGCATAACACTGTTGGGGAAAGGCCAACTTATTCGGTCAAAATCTTTCGCGATGTCTAGTTTTAAAAGACAGGTGGGTTGTTCAATTTTGTAGTTAATTTTTTTTATCATTTCTTTCAAGTGGATTACATTGTCAGCGATTCCTCTTCCTTTTAAGAAGGCGGATTGATTGGGTGATATGATTTTTCCATTAGTGGTTTCATACATTCCATTATTACTTTTGAGCATATTTTGTTAATGAAATTAGAAAGACTAGTTGATCTAAAATCATTAAAAGTTGAAGGGATTTGTTTCTTAGGAATTAAAGTAATCCAAGTACTCGAAATCCCTTTTGGAATATCATTTCCCGACATAAAATCGATTACCACCTCTAGTAGGTAATATATTATAATATTCCAATTTATATATCATTTCACTAAAGATTTTATAATACTCCGTCCCAACAGTTTCTGCATAAAAAGAAAGTGGGTGTCAAAATTTTGGACATGTGAAAAGATAAAAATGCCCCTGTCTTCTACATTTCAAACTCTGAAAACCCTACACCTCCAGTCGCCTCCTCTCCACTTCTCGCCACCTCTCTGACTCTCTGGGCCTCATCTCGGCCTCATGCCGCCTCTCCAATTCCCTGCGTCTTCGTTCTTCACCATCTGGTCTTCTCCCTCCCCAGACCCGCTGCCTCATCCACCTCACATGTCTTCCTCCTTCGCCTCTCCCCCTTCTCCTCCTCCACTTCTCCCCTCCTCACCTCTCTTCCGCCCCTCGCCTCACTCCACCTCATCGCATCGTCTCTCCTTCGTGCCACTTATTCTCTCTTCTCCTCCGCCTCTCCCCCGTGTTGCCTCGCTTCGCCGCCTACTCCTCTCTCCGGTCGCAGATGGGGGTAGCTAGGGATAGAGAAGATGAACAATTTAGAGGAAAGAGGATCGCAAATAGGGGTAGCTAAGGATGGAGAAGATGAACAAGTTTAGAGAAGAGAGGATTCCAC